>CM071568.1:69090934-69137494 GCA_036426205.1 Ascaphus truei
GTGTGTGTGTGTGTGTGTGTGTGTGTGTGTGTGGCCCGTCACTCCGCCTCAGGCCAATGAGAGGTGTGCGGGGGCGGGCGGCCCAAGGGACCAATGAGATTTCCCCTAGGGACACTGGACATCAAGACAGGCAGGCAGGCATACAGTGCTTTCACTAATATAGTATAAGATAAGAGATCAAGAGTTGGAGAAACATAACAAATTAAACCTAAGAGCCTGGCAAAGGGAGATACAGGAAATTGAATGTGTGGAGGAACTAATAGTAGGTCACACTAGGGTATGTAAATTAATCACCTCAGAAAGCTGGAGGGAAATGCAGTATAGAATCATGCACAAAGCATACATCCCATTCAAAAGACAGATAGCGGGTATAGAGACTGACACAACTAAGTGCCCCAAATGCGGACTGGCTGGAGCGGGTCTTACCCACTGTCTCTGGTCATGCAGCAAAACCTCAGGGTTCTGGGACCAAGTGCTATTACACTGGCGACACACTTTATTCCAGCTCGGCTAGTCCCACGAATTCGGGTATACCCGGGTGTATTGAGGTGCCCCTGAATGATGTGCCTATTCCCCCCCCCCCCTGTGAGCTCCCCCACCCGCTCAACATCCATGATGCTGGTACTGCTGCCAATAAACACGACCCCGCCAATCAAATGTACTCATGCTCTAAGCAGTAATAATATTATTGTTACTTTATATGTTGCTGACAACACACAAAGAAGTTTCACTTACTATGCGCGTGCACAGCACACACAGCTTTTTCCAGCAATGGCCAGATAAAGCCACCACATTCTGTAAATGGGGTTGTTCCAAGTCAAACTTGATTAATTATTTTGCACTGCTGAGGAAAGACTTGCTAACATATGGAATTCCTTTGAAGGCAAATTCTGCATTCATCAGATTTGAAAATGGCCTGCAAGTGACCGTACCTATACATTCTGCTTCTGTTATACTGTACATGAGGATGCTTACAGCTGACCACCATTGTGCATGCTTTTCATTAGAACTAGAGATGGGCGAAAATGTCAAAATATGAACCGCGGATTTGCCGCACTGGTTTTACTAACATCCAATCCACACATTGAAATCCAAAGGCGGATTGGGCACTAAATAATATTTTTTAAAAAAAACAGCCAGATGCAGTTGCTCTGTCCAAATTTGATATTAAATCCAAGTCCAGATTTTAAAGAGAGAGATATTTTAATATACTTTTGAACTCTACTGCTCACACCTGTAAATAATCCAGCTATTAGCATATCTAGCAGGTATGTCAGATGTGCTCCTTTTGGTGCACAAGGAACATTGAACCGGCATCCAGGAAGTGGAAGTAAAGGAAGCCACCTGAGATTCCTGGGAAATAAGCAAATTTGAATATGCAAATAAACTAACCTAATTATTTAGGTCAATTGTAGGCAAGTTCACATATCTAATTTCAAGAATGTCACAGTATTGCAAAGCTCACATTTTATGTAAAATACCCTATACCCACCATGGGCTCTCTGTACCAAGGACAAATTCTATCGCAGAGTTGTGTTTTTGTCACAACTCCTGCCAGGCAGCACCTACATATTAATGTAAGGTGCGTCATTTTTGGTATGTCTGTGTCTGTCTGCAGAACTACAACTGCATATTGGTGCAGGTCTATGTATTAAAGCAGCGGTGCGCAAACTGGGGGGCGCGACCCCTAAGGGGGGGCGCGAGACTGCCGATGGGGGGGGGGGGCACGGGGTTTACAGAGGCCCCGCGCTTCCCGAAGGCACTTAAATTAAGTGCCGGGGGAGCTGCAGGTCCTCTGTAAACCTAACTTACCGTAGCGCCGGCGGCTTCCTCCCTGCGTCGCCATGGCAACGCGGCGTCAAAATGACGCTGCGAGGTCATGTGACGTCACGTTGCTATGGCAACGTGACATCATTACGCCGGAGCGCGGGTAGGTTGGGGTTGGGGGGGGCGCGGGAGTGAGGGGACAGCCGGCAGGGGGGCACAGGGAAAAAAGTTTGCGCCCCGCTGTATTAAAGAATGTGCGGCTTGCTTTACTTTACTTGACGGTTTTCTGCTTTGGTTTTATCCATCACCTTCAAGGTGGCGTAAGTATTCTGGACCCAGGGTCATGTCTAGGGTATGAATGAACCCAGCTAGCTTCAACTCAGCCCCCTTTCCAAAGCACACCAAGTCCTGTTATATTTTCTTCACTTTATTAGGAAAGGAGCAGTATATACATGCACATGTGGATGTAATGGTGTTGTGAGAAAAAAAAGGCAACATAATGTATCCATTCCATCTGCACTGGGAGTGAAACTGCAAGGAAAGTAACATCCAAATACAGCTAGCAGGCAGAAATGCCAAGGAAAGGGGGGGGGGGGGTGAAACAGAGAAGGCAGAAATGGGTACTTCTGTTCCATGACAGTAAGTCTTTTTTTGGGGGGGCAAAATACCAGCGCAGCCTGTGCCAAATTCTAAAACCGTAGAAATCCACTTAATAAATATGTCGTCTTTCAGACCGAACAAGATGTGATTTGTTTTTACGCATTCACGTCACTAGACTCGTACTTCTTGATATATAGAGCCCCATGAATGAACACGGAGGGTTTATTTTGAAGAGTAAAGCAGTTATTTGCTATCGAAGAACATTAATTCCCTTTTAAAAAGGTTTTTTTCTTTTCTCATCTATTTATTAGAATGTTTTCAACCCTGCAACTATGTCTATTACTGTCCTGTAAAAGTTGTGATGGAACATTCTGTTGTGTCTGACTTCATCCTTTACAGACTCCTACGCCAAATTAGCAGCTGTGGACCTCAAATGAAGTATTGCTCCCTGCTGATTGTTCTCTAACCCTTTGGGTTTCTTTTGGTGAAACTGGATACAGGATGATCCTGCAACATTCGTTAGCAGAACACTGTGTGATATGGTACTCAAATGACATTGCCGTTTTGTTGCAGCATGATCATATGATTAAGAAATTTGACAAATTCTTATATGTATAGAAATATATTTGTAAATAGTAACTTACCAACATAATTCTCTGCTGCCGTGTCAATCTCACGGGCAAGTTACATCTTGTATGCCTGCAGCCCACATACCTCCAATTGTGCTATTTTTATTCTGTTGAGTTGTACTTCCTCAACTCAGCATATTTCTTATTAGGCTCCATCAACAGCACTTACATTAGTCAGTATTTGATGCCATACTAGTTGTTTCTAGAGCCTACTTTCATATTCCAACATTGATTCATCCACCAGTTAAACTAAAATAAAATATAGCTTTCCTTTTTAAGAATGCTGACTGCTGAGATTTAGTATGTAACACTTGATCTTCTTGGTTCCGCAGAAGTAGTATTGGTAATGTTAGTGTAACCCCTTTCCCCCCACCCTAAGGGAGATTCAGCTCAATACAAATAACTTACTATTGAAAAACATAACTAGTGTATATGATTTCATATATCTGGCTCTATATATATATAATAAATGGACAGCGTCTGATGCACTATTGGGAACCATAAATAATCCCAAAATATAGTGGATGAAATATGACGAGCTAATTAAAAAATATTGAGCCAGTGTGCAGATGTCAGGTGAACACTATATGGTGTCAGTAAACCTTAACACCCATATGTTGGGATGAAAAAAATCAGACGATTATAGGTTGATACATAATATAGAAAACAATGAATAAGTCCGTCAAATTGTATCAAAGTTCAAAGTGTTTAGTGATGGGTATAAAAACCACAAAGAGTGTCCTCTGGAGATCCAGGCTGCTTCCTTCAAGGATATGACCACTTCTTGTGATGAAACCTAAAAGAGGAAAAAAAAAAAAGAGAAAGTGCGAACTCCTAGTATAAAATCAATTTGACAATTTAATAAAACGGGACAACTCTACAATCATCAACCTCACAAACGCCAGATGGTATTAAGCATGTATGAGATAAATCTCAAACTCCGTCACTGCAGCCGTGAGGTTAATGGCGTCCGCCGTTCACGTGGACGCTGATGGTACTTCCAGCATATCCGGCACAATTCTGCAGTGAAAACTCTTGGTGTGTGACTGATGTTTTCCTCAGATCCTATCCTTATGTGTTTTGTTGCGACTACAACTTCCTCAGAAGAAACTCTGATGAAGTTGTAGTCACAACTAACCTAAAAGAGGAAAAAAGAGAAACTCTACAATCATCTCACTCACAAACGCCAGATGGTATTAAGCATCTATGAGATAAATCTCAAACTCCGTCAACTTCCTCAGATGTATCTCTGATGAAGTTGTAGTCACAACGAACGCGTAAGGATAGGATCTAAGGAAAAGATCAGTCACACGCCAAGAGTTTTCACTGTGGAATTGTGCCGGACGTGCTGGAAGGACGTATACCATGGGGGCACCTAACACAAGTGTTGCTGGAGGACGAATTCACCAGGTGTGATTACCAGTTACGGTTACCGGAAGCATCATCGGCATCCAGGAGTACGGTGGACACCCTCACCATCACGGCTGCAGTGACGGAGTTTGTGATTTATCGCACACATGCTTTATACCATCTGGCCTTTGTGAGTGAGATAAATGTACAGTTGTCCTACCATACCATGATCCACATCATTATCTTGCTAAAATAAGTGATTTTGGTATCATACAGTATATTAGTCCTATTTGAATGTTGAACATCTATTAGTACTCTTGTCCCAAACAGTCCAGCCCATTAAGTGCTGTCTGTGCTGTGCCAGGCAGGCAGCGCTACACCCATTCCTAACATCTCTGTCAGAATTGACAATTCTAATCTGGCAGCCACCCACAATTACATAACGTCAATGTTGTATGTAAAAAAAGGCAGTCAACGTTCAACAGACATTCAAATTTATGTATGCATAGTTTTGATTAAAAAAAACCCCTACTGTGCAGCTCAGAGTCCTGTTGTTTTATTTTAAAAATGACATAATGTGATAGAGCAGTTGCTAACTCTCACTCTCTCTCCCAGTCTCAGGGCACTAGAGGTTGGGTATGTGGTGGGGGATAGCGGTTTAAACTAGGTTTAACAGCAAAACTAGGCAACATACAGCATGATTGACACACATTCCATGTCTAGCACACATACTCTATTTAATTAATAGTCAAAAGTTTCCTAGCTCAATGTAAGAATGTACATCGCATCTACAGTACTTGATTGTTGACAGAAAAAAATGTGCTCACTGTATTCAGTTAATTTTTTTATTATAAAAATAAATATTTTTATTATAATAAATAACAAAGCAAAATAAACAACAAGGTAGTTAGCCCTACAAAACCACAGAACAGGTAGAATAAAATTAAAGCACATGGGTAACATAGTCCAAAATCAGGGTCTCCCTCGCAGTCTCTTAGTAATTAAAAATAATAATAATAATGTCTCACCATCATGATTATGATGACGAGGAGAAGCTTTGTTTCTCCTACTTTATTGTATGAAAAGTTGTAGTTAAAAAATAGAATGAATTAGCAATCAACCTGTCTAACAAAATGCAGCTAGAGGTGCTATGGTCCTGCATCCACACCGCAAGGTGCATACAACTATACAACAAACAAACGGGATCAGCACTCAAAATAATAATAATGAAGGACTTACATTTTTCTTTTGGTCTCACCAAGTATCTTTTTTAACGTACACTGGCGACACACTTTATTCGAGCTCGGCTAGTCCCACGAATTCGGGTATACCCGGGTGTATTGAGGTTTGTGACTGTTTTCTGCGCGAGTGCATTGAGGTATTTTCCAGGCAGGGATTGAAGCCTTTTATTCCCGCTGGCTGCAATACTGCACAGTATATATATATATACTGCATTACAATTCATGAATTTATGCCATCTGGTAGACACGCGAAGCATTGCAGCCTATTAAATCCTAATTATTATCATTTAACAGATCAGCCGCCCGTCAGCCAGGCATGAACCCAGGCTAGGAAGGCAAATGCAACGGGGCTTGTCAGAGGTGAGGAGCGGCGCATTCCAGGTATCTGCCAGGTACATACTGGGTATTTGCTCGAATAAAGTGTGTCGGTGCAGTATGTATTGCAAAAGTAACAAAAGTAAAATGGATAAAACACCCGATACCCAAACTATTCGCAAACACGGAAGTCTAGTCGATCCAGATGAATCTAAATAAAAAAAGCTATTCAACCAACAGAGATGATATTACGGGCGGGAAGGAAAGTGATAATGACCAAATGGATTGATAAGGAGGGACCAACTATAGATATGATTAGATCACTTCTCACACAACTAATCACAATTGTCAAAATTATATACAAATATGCAGACAGCGATAACATTTGAAACAAAATGGGGGTTGATCATCTCTTCATTTACTCCCCAAGAACAGGAAAACTTCAGGGACAAACAACTTTAGGCAATCCCAACAAGTAATGAAACAGGACGGGAGAAAGGGGAGGGGAGGCACTGAGTCACCTAGTCCGGAGCGAATCAAAGGACATATTAGACTTGGTCGGAACTCGACCCAGGACAACTTGCATATGTACTGACTATCGACTTAGACGGCCACCGAGTCACAAAAGACAATCCAAGAAGGTAGTAGATAGAAAGTACCAGATTAACATTGTTAGGTTATTTTTGTTATTGTTATTTCCGCTGTTCTCATTTATATAGTAAAAGTATATCCCAAGTTGGGGAGGAACGAGAAAGGGGGAGAAAAAAGGGGACCAAATAAAACTGAGAAAGTATTCAAAGGAGGAGGGGGAATCGGAAGGAAATATACACCAAATGAGATTAACACAAGAATTTTTTTTTAAAAAAGATAGATTTCGACTTAGGATAGCAGGGTTGACTGATAGACTAACTGGTGGAAAGTCTGATCATCTGACTCATATATTTCCGCCCCTCAGCCAAAAAGCTCAGACAAAGGGAATAAGATTAATTTGTATTTGACTACGAAGTACCGACCTTATTGCACCATTATCAAATGTATCAAATGTACAGCGTATCATATGTAACCTATGATTGTAACTACCTCAATGAAATGCTACTGTATGTCTAATTGAAATGTCCCAAATGAAAAAGAATTTATAAAAATACAATGAGCTTTGCTGCTGCATGCTTCAACCAAGATTGAACACTCTTTCCTTGATGACAATTAAATCAAATATACTTCATAAACTCGAATTTAATGATGTTATTTGTGACTTTGTAAATAGAAAAAAAGAAAGCGGCACACAGATAAATAAAATGTTTGTGTTTGTAGTAATATTTGCAGAATTTCAATCAAAGTTTTGAATGCTGTTCAATAAAAACTTTCTGTATTTTTAATTAAATGGGACCTTTCTGGGTGGGGCCCCCAATTTACACTTAGCCCAGGGCCCCAAAAATTATTAAGATTGCTATGATTGTAGCCAAGCTTTTCTTAACTGCAACCGGTTCTTACTTAGATGCTGGTACTGTCAGGGACACAACCATATAGTATCAGCAGCACCTCCTGGTCTGGGCTGCTGCGTCACACAACACTAAGGGGGCACAGTTCTTAAAGGCTACTGGGCATGCAAGGGTTAAAGCTGAAGCTCGTCCAGGAATGAGTCTGTAAAAGGCTTGCAGAAGCAGAAATCCCATAAGGGTGGTGGTCCATCCTTCAGCAGGAATGTCATCAACCCGCCTTCTCTCAAACAGACCCTGACACGCATGGTTAGGATTTGTCCCCGTATCAAGATGGTAAAGGCGAGGATCTGAGGGGCAGTTACTAGATGTGCAAAATATTCGCCCAAGGTCGCGATTGAAAGAGATACCTGGGAAATTAGTTAATTTGAATATGCAAATAAGCTCATTTGAATATGAAACCTAAACTCCCATTATTATAATTAGTATATTTTCTAGGTATCTCGGGTGTGCACACAGGTATTTCACCACATGTTTTATAGATGAGTGTTTTGGGAGGTACATAAGTCGATGGTTATTCTACAAAATAGGACTTTTCTCTCTTGCCTTAAAACTGCTTGACGAAACTGCAAATTCTCAGTGGAAATGTGTGATTTCTGTTCATCTTCAAGCAATGTGATATTTCACAACTTTGGCAAAATTCTCCAAAAATTATGTACAAAATGTGGGAACGGCTTTGAATTTAGCAGCTGCACCCCATGTCATAGCAGCCCCTAATCTCACAGGGCCATGGACAAGAAATAGACTGAGACAGGGAATCTCCCCAATATGTCACCTAAATACTAGACTAGAATACCAACCTTCTCTGGGTCTCCAAACCCATAACCATTACAATGTTGCAAAACCCCAAGTCCTTGAATCATGCTTCTATAGTTAGGGTGGGCCACATACAGCCCGCCTGACCATTCTTTCTGGCCCTCCCTCTCTCCAAACCTCTCTTGTCTCATGCATTGGTGGCAAGAGAGAGAGAGCGTGAGCAAGAGAAACAAAGTGGCCCATCCAGGTGGGGCCTAACATGGAAGTTAGGACACATCAAATGTTCAGCAGCTTCTGTAATTATCCTCCACAGGGAGGATACTGGGGGGTTGAGGGAGGCCTGGGGGAGAGAGAGATGAGAGAGAGTAGGTTGGAAGACAAGAGATAGAAAAGGTTAGGAGAGAGCCGGGTGGAGAGAGAAGGGGGTGAGTGAGAAGGGGTTGAGAGAGAAGGGGTTGAGAGAGAAGGGGTTGAGAGTGAAGGGGGTGAGAGAGAAATGAGAGACAAGGGGAGGAGAGAAGAGTGAGAGAGAAAGGGGAGAAGAGTGAGAGAACAGGAGGGAGAACAGTGAAAGAGAAAGGGAGGGATGAGTGGAAGAGAAAGTGGGAGAAGGGACGGATGAGTGAGAGAGAAGAGGGGGAAAGAGTGAAAGATAAGGGGAGGAGAAGAGTGAGAGAGAAGGGAGATAGTGAAAGTGAAAGAGGGAGTGAGAAAGGAGGAGTATAGAGAGAAAGAAGAGGTAGAGAGAAAAAGGAGAATGTGGGAGAGAAATGGATAGGGGGAGAGTGAGGGGAGTATGAGAAGGAACAGTGGGCATGTAGGGGAGATACAAGTGAGAAGAAGAGTAGGTACCTGTACATTAAGTGTGTGGCCCCTGAATCCCCCAAAATGCTTTGTTACATTTTTTTATGCCAGATCTGGATCCGATGGGAAAAAGTACCAAAACCCTTGTGAGCATTGAGGATGTTCTGAGAAGCTAATACATAAACTTCCATAATGTTTTAGCACCTGATGCGCAGCGAGAGGCTTGCTGAAGGTTAGAATACTTGAATAAAGTCACAGACAGGGAGCTCATGCTTCACAGGTCAATGTCATAAAAATAAAGGTAGTGCTACTGTTATTTTTAATAACAAAACCTGAGGGTGATTGTGCATTCTCACTCACATACAATTAAAAAACTGAACCCATATAGCATTGGCAGGAGTTTTTGATATTGCATGTTTTTATCTTAAGGCTGCCTTTTGTGTTACAGAGGCCCTGACATATGGTGTTGTTATTCACCCAGCACAAATTTGACATGCAGTAAATTTATTGTATTTTGCTTTGCTTCTGGTGCCTAGAAGGCTTTGCAAGTGTCTGTTCTTAGGGATTGCCACATATGCTGGTGTATTTTCCCCTTTTGCTTCTACATTTTTACTGTGGAAACTGATCCAACTTCATGATAGAATTTCGAGATAAATTATTCACGCATAGCATGCTTTCTTCTCACAGAAGTCAGAATAAATCCATAACAACTCAATAAATTCCCCTTTTTATCTCCAAACCAATTATCATTCTTCTAAGCTGAATCTGTTCCTTTTTGTCCCTTTGAACTAAATTTAAAATCATGAATTTTCATATTTAGTCTGATTATATTTTCATTTTAATATACAATAGAACTGGCCAGAAATAGTAAATATTCTCATCACCTCACCATTGCTTACTTGGTTGATTTAAAATCCTGCAGATCATTACATGCCCAATGATTAATTGGCTAATTCCTGAAATATCTCAATATTTTCTGTTGGAGACCGAGTCCGCCACTGCTAATGTCAATACCATCTGCGGAGATGAGTATTTAATTGAAAAGAATTTTCAGACTTGATGGTAGAAAATCATATTAACTCACCACGGCCCCCTGAGAAAACATTAATGAAAAGAAAACATATCACACTGCTTTAATACCTGGAGAAGCAATAAAGATGCATCTGCTTACATTTTAGACTGCAATGCGTGGCCAAAAAACTGCAACATGATATAGACCATCAAAGCATTAAAAATGACACTACATTTTCTACTATTTTCACTTGTTAGTGTGTATTCCTGCCAACCTCGTTACAGATAGCAATGGATTTGATAGAAAATGATGGTGGTATACTATATTAATGTAAAATATGATTTAGTCTTAAAAGACATACATGAATAATTTGAAAATGCCCAGCTTAAAAGAAAGATATTAGGGCCTACGTATGAAGAAAACAAAAAAAAGAAATGCACTTTTGATCTGATGTGCGTTTGCAAAAGAGTCTCTTTTCCTATAAAAGTGCAGTACCACTTAGCAGCACAGGAGATGTAGTAACATGAAATGCACTCAGCCACACAACACCTTTCTAACATTTTAACATTTCTATCATTTTTTAAACTATGTTCAGCAGCATTTTGATTACAATAAAATAGTCAGACTTGCTGAATCATTTCCATGCAAATAGCTTCAACAAGTTTAATATGTATGTAGGTGGTTGGTCAAAAAGTATTTTTTTTTTTTGCCAATTTACATTGCAATATAAAAATATACAAGAATGTCATATCAGGTTAAATCCTTCATTTAGAAAGCTCTCCAATGGTTTATACTGTTACATCATTATTACAGTACCTTCTGTCTGAAGGTAATCACTCTCCACATACAGCCTGGCATCCTGCTGCGGTCTCTGCTGCTTTTGCCTTGCATGGCCATTTGTATAGTAGGTTATCAGATATGAGAACAACATGTACAGTAGGTTAGATTCTTTGGGCTCAATGTATCAACATAGAGAAAAGTGTTGTGTTTAGACTCACTGCTCCGTTACATGTCCCTCCTGTCTCTGTACGTTCCTCCTACATACCAATTAGATTGTAAGCTCCTCGGAGCAGGGACTCGTCTTCCTAAATGTTACGTTTATGTCTGAAGCACTTATTCCCATGACCTGTTATTTATATTATTTGTTATTTATATGATTACCATGTGTATTGCTACTGTGAAGTGCTATGTACATCAATGGCGCTATACAAATAAAGACATACAATAAAATATGGGTGCAATATATGTAAGAACAGTCATATAGAGAGGATTTGGGGGGAGTGGGTGAATAAAAGGCAAGAAGAAGCGACACAGAATGTGATGTATCTCCTTATAACCTATGTTGTACCATCTAACTCCTCCCAAACTCCTCCTACTGACACTCACCAAGGGGCAAACTATTGTAGACTTCAATCTCTAAAAAAGATGTCGGAATTTAGGTAGCCATAAGTTCCCACACAAACATAACCCCGGTCACCTGCAAATAAGACATATGTTACCCTCAATCCTTTTTACAATGTGACAAAAAAGAATATTGAAGAGGGTCAAAGTGAAGAAACTTGTGACACTCTCCTGCTAACCCTCTCTTCATCAAAGTGGAGCACATTAACAAAATCCCTTTGTAGTTTATCTATTGCATATCCAATTTCTCTCCACTTGACCACTTGTGAACCTGTTCCCTGCTCAACTTGTTTAGTAGTATCTTTTAAGAACTGTAGGTTAATCTCAGTTACTGTTACAATATAACCTATTATTCATTTTTCTACTATTACATTTACTACCTGTAAATGTTCAATAATTTTTTGGGGGTAAATATTAGGGTTAGTTAGGAGCGTTTGGGTTAGGACAACAGTTATCCTTGCAAACATTTGATATGTTATATATATACACTAAACTCAATTAACGTGGAGTTAATATCGCACCCGGTTAATTTAAAAAAAAGGATTGCTTGCTTTGAACACTAAAATGCTGCCTTAATTTCTATTTGTAGCATGATCTACAGTCTTTCCTGTATATGGGGGAAGAGTGAGTTAAATGCATTGGGGTAGAGTGCAGTGAGAGTGATTGTAGGTGCCCCAGGGTGGGTGATTAAGCTCCCAAGGGGGAGGGGGGAGGGATTAACCCCTTGTTTGTCATAGGGGTTAGTAAGGCAATGTTAAGCAATACCTTAGTAGCCTCTTTGGTATAGTTAGTCTAGTGTTAGGAACACTGTATGTTACGCCTTAAGGGGACCTTTGTGGTTAGCTATCTGAATAGCATCAAAATGAGTAAATTGGAGCTACCTCGTTTTTACATTATGCCCATCATTATTTGATGAGGTATCCTGAATGTAAATTTTTATTTATATAGCAACCACAGCGTACTCAGTGCTTTACAAAAGAGACAATACAGTAGAGGAACTTATAGTAAAATTAGTACAACAAACAAAATCAGACAATAGGAAAGGATATCCCTGCCCCGGAGAGATAACAATCTAAGTTAGTGATTTACACGTTAAAAAATTATTATTATTATTATTATGCATTAACACATATTTTTCTCTTTATCAGATAATAGTTAATCTAGGCCGAAACGTATAAAACCACCTTAATTCAATTATTTTTTAATGCAGATGATTTTTTATGAATTAATTACATATTGCAAAATTCCAAAACTGAACCTGTTCCACATTCAATGGAAAGTGAATTGCACATTCCTCCCAAAAATATATCATATTTTATTTAGTCTGGGAGATAATTTACGAGGTTAAGAGCAGCAAAGCACCCAGAGGGCAAATGTCTTCCAACGGCCAAAACAGTACTGATTATGTCGTACATCACAACCCATGACAAACTTAATGATACGTGCACTATGCATCACAGCACATCGGCCCATATCTTATAAGCCATGCTGTGTCATAAAAAAAAGTCACGAAACACGTAGGGTCAAAGGTCACGGCGCCTTCGGAGAGAGCTGGTCACGTGAGCGTTCCTGATCACCCCCGCAAGAAGCGACGTCATCACGAGAGAGGTCCCAATTGGCGTGTGTAGCTGTGCAGCTCCCCTTCCTTACTTCCACTCTGGGAATTACCTGTGTATTGGAGGTAGTCTGAGGCATCACCTGATATACACAAGCGCCCACGGAGGACTCTCCATGCATCTGACTTCTGCTCCTGTCTGGTTTCATACGCTCGTTTTTACCGGTCCTGCTGTAAGTAGGGTTTTGGGTTTTAACCCCTTGATGACCCGCTGCAGCAGACTCCTTTGTTTATTAAACAGTTTTATTTTTCAGCTTCTGTGTTATATGTTATGTTAGTTGATTGTTTTGTGTCTAACTGTGTTTACTGTGTGTGTCACAACAATGAGATAGGACATGCGCAGGAGAGGGAAGAGAGGAGGGGGGAGAGTGAGGATCCATACTGTAAATAGTAAAGGTTTAATATACACGAGCTAAAAAATATTAGCTCACAACAATGAGGTAGGACATGCGCATCGAATTGAGCTCCAGAAACCCGTTTTTCATCTGTTGGTATGGAGCCTATTGCTAGGACCCGCTGCGCTCGGCGGCGCGGACGGCCGCGCGAGCGTTCCCCACCAGCAGGGGAATCCTCCCTAGCCAGTCCCAGTCCCCCCTCGCTGACGGCTCACTACGCACTGTGACGTGTCAGCCGGCAGGGGATTCAAGAAAATTGTGATCCCGAGCGGTGACGCGTCAAGTGGTGCACTGATGAGCCAATCAGCGGTGGGGGCGGGAGCGGGAGCTGTCATCAGGCAGCTTCCTACTCAAGGTAGTGTGTGTGTGTGTGTGTGTGTGTGTGTGTGTGTGTGTGTGTGTGTGTGTGTGTGTGTGTGTGTGTGTGTGTGTGTGTGTGTGTCGGCAGAAGGGGGAGGGAGCTGCTTACCTTACAGCTGCCCGTAGCAGCTCCCTCCACCAGCCCGAGCCCGTGGAGGGAGGGGGGGGAGTAGCAGGTCCCTCCACTCAAGCCACGCACACCCCTCCCACTCCCGCCCCCCTCCCGCTCCGGCTCCCGCTCCCTACAGACCGCATATCGCGGACTGTGTCTGTCAACGCCCTGCCTGTATGCAGTGCAGGCGTGCTGACTGAGGGAGCAGAGCCTTAGCCTAAGGGTGCAAGCGCTATTGGTAGCACCAGAAGTCTTTCTGCTGTACCTTGCTGTATTGGAGGGGAGCTGTTGTGCTGCGGAACTGAGTAAACGTGTGCCGTTCAGCCGGGGGACCGTTGAGTGGACGCACATCACGGAGGTGCCCGGCTGTATGAACAGAATAGTCTGATTGCAGCCACAAGACTACAGCTCCATACCAACTGATGAAAAACGCGTTACTGGAGCTCAATCCGATGCGCATGTCCTACCTCATTGTTGTGAGTTAATATTTTTTAGCTTGTGTATATTAAACCTTTACTATTTACACTATGTAGCCCGTGCTGTCCCTTTTTGTTTTTTAGAAATTTCGAGGAAGGTGGTTGTTCCTGTGGATAGCTGTTCGGGTGTTACAGTGTTTTATTTTTACTTCAGGTTTTTATTTTTATTTTACATATTATTTCAATTGGCTTTCCCTCCTCACGTTTTTTCCTTGTGTTTCCCATTCCCTTTCCTTCATCCTCTTTCCTTGTCATATACAGGTATACCCCGCATTAACATACGCAATGGGACCGGAGCATGTATGTAAAGCGAAAATGTACTTAAAGTGAAGTACTCCCCATTTCCCACTTATTGATGCATGTACTGTACTGCAATCGTCATATACGTGCATAACTGATGTAAATAAGGCATTTGTAACAGGCTCTATAGTTTCCCCGCTTGCGCACAGCTTTGGTACAGGTAGGGAGCCGGTATTGCTGTTCAGGACGTGCTGACAGGCGCATGCGTGAGCTGCGTTTGCCTATTGCGCGATATGTCCTTATTCACGAGTGTACTTAAAGTGAGTGTCCTTAAACCGGAGTATGCCTGTATGTTGTTTGTTTGTGTATTTGTTCTGTTTGTATTGCTATTAGACACCCACCTCTCTCTCATGAAGTTAGCACACACCTATACCTTTCATTGAATATTGACACTGTGATTTTATAAGTTTTGTTTTATATATATGTAGCCCCCTCTCCCCATCCCAATCGCAGATCGGGCCCCCTAAGGTGTACTGGGGTCTGGCTACGTATCTTTATGTGGTGCATACCTGCTGGCAACAGGAGGGCCTGAGTCTCCCGCGATGACATGGGGGATAACAGGAACAGGTTACTGGGTGGGTGCCTTCGTTCTGTTTCAATGGTGCAGCGCCTCCATCTTTAGTAAGCCCCAGGAATGCGGGGTGGAATCCTTACCAGAGAGATTCCCACACAGGGATGAGAGATTCCAGTCTCACACAGGGTCTTCCTTTTTAAGCAGCAGTCTTTTTTCACAGCAGGGCAGCAGCAGCAGCCGACAGTACAGTTCATGCACCATCTACCAACTGTTCTCCTTTGTGATGGTCCTTCCCTGCCACCACTCTGGATCAAGGGCATCCAGAGTGGGGCTAACTCTTCCCTCACCCCCTAAGCAGGGTGAGAGGTACTGGTCCACCTCACTACACTATGGTTGGATCAGCTCTACTCATGAGCTGATAACTCCTCTCCTCCAACTCACTAACTCCTAGTCACACTAACCACTAAATAGGAAGTGACACTGCTTTATGTAACCTCCAGTAGGCACCGCCCCTGCTTCTCTTGATTGGACCATGTTAAAAATGGTTTTTGAGGCAAAAAGTGACACTGTGTGCTCATTTGCATGTCATTTCCTAGAATCCCTTGCTGCAGTGGAAGTGCTGTATGCTGGGTGATGATGGGGAAAGGCGGGGTTGCAGACCTGCCTAAGACATACAGATGAGCATACAGTTGTAATTGCATATTTGCTTTCCTGTGGAGGGTTTTTGTCACTTTTTTTACTCACCATAACTTAACTCAGTATTATGGTATAGCCTATCCCATAGCCTCTCATGCATACCCAGTTAAAATCAACCCCACACTGATGAGACCCATCAAGGTCGAAACAGCTGTCTGTGGGTGGTTTTCTGGGTATGCACCTTAACCCTGGCTGTGCTCAAAGCTGTGACCATGCAGCAAGCTTAAGCCTATAGGGAACCATGTTAAAAATGGTTTTTGAGGCAAAAAGAGACACTGTGTGCTCATTTGCATGTAATTTCCCAGAATCCCTTGCTGCAGTGGAAGTGCTGTATGCTGGGTGATGATGGGGAAAGGCGGGGTTGCAGACCTGTCTAAGACATGCAGATGAGCATACAGTACAGTTGTATTTGCATATATATATATATATATATATATATATATATATATATACAGTATATCCCAGTAGTGCAAAGCAATAAGTGGCAACTATGACAGTTCACCTTATGTTGTTTCCTGATCGAGCCAAGGGCTGCAAGAAAATTAGGTTAACAAGATATGAGTTTGTGTGTGCAACTGAGGGCTTGTGCAAATCAGGCCTGTATGTGTGTGTACAAATTATGTTAAGTTATTCTGAATGTATGCATGTACAGTTTGTGTGCAAATGTGGGTATGTGGGTATGTTTGTACATATTGGTTTGTGTCTGTTGTTGACAGAGTCCTGAGCAGGCCTGTAGACACAGTGGCCTATACTTACTAAGCAGTGCTATGGCATAAAACACCTTCCATCCAAAGGAAATACCTTGGTAAGGCTGTTGGTACTAGCTGGCTAACTGTATTCCTTCAAACTCCTCTCTGTCTGACTGAGAGTAGAATTTGTGCTGCAGCTAATGGTAAATGTTTAGGGGTTATACAGGCTATGACCTTTGCACAGAAAAGCAGAATCAGAAATTCAGTCCAGCTGTCAGTACTTGACATGGGCTAAACAAATACTTTATGTAAGCGTTTAAAGCATGAAGAGTGTAAAAGCAAATAAGATAGTAAATGTACTGGTATCAAATTACATAGCAAACTCATCTTCTCTGTCCTACAAGACTGGACCTACAATTCTTAATGCATAACAATAAACCTCATAAAACATTTGAACAGTTGCCTCTCTAACCAGGAAGGAGAAATACTGGATTGGATTAGGGATTGGTGGTTACCGATGATTGTGGTAAATTAAAAGGTTATACACAGAAGTCAGGTCTCTTGGGCTGTCTGTGAGGCGGTAGTCTGCAGAAGGCTATGTAAAAAAAAGCAACTGTGAATGTGCCTCTCAGATTCACAATCCTAAGGATCAAATTAAGAAGAATTAGGAAGAATTAAAAAATAAATACATTTTGCAGTAACATCTCTTGAGCAGCAGTTAATTTCAGTCTTATGATAAGAGGAATAGGTAATTGGTATAATCTTTCCTCTGAATGAATATGCTGCTAAAAATTGCTTTTCACTGAGGCAAGAGACCAAGGGTAGCGAGGTTAGTTATGTTGGCCTTAGGGCGAGAGGAGGCTTGGGATTTCCTGATGTCCTAAAATATTACCAAGCGGCCCAACTGAGAACAGGTGGTGATCTGGAATACTGATCCAGCATGATGCTGTTGGCTTGCTATTGAATCTCATTACTGAAGGCCATTATATCTAGCAATGTCTTTATGGGCCCCAACAATTAAAGAGTCTGCTCTCAGGAGGTTCAGCCTGGGGTCGATGAGGTGCACATGGAACATTTGGATCAAGACCAAGAAGAAATAAGGTCTTGCGTACTGCCCTTCACAATTAACCCCCTTTTTAATAACCCCAGTTTTCCACCAGGTTGCACCCCAAGACAATTTAGCCAATTTCAAAATGTAGATATTAAAATAATTGCAGACCTGATCGAAAAAGGGAAGATCCTTTCCTACCAAGAACTCCAAAATAAATATGAAAGCCTGGACCTCCAGTCCAAATCTCTCCAAATCATACATTTTCTCTCTAAAATTTTCCAGAACCTTGCTTTTCCCAATCTTTCAAATGTTGAGATTTATTGTAGGAGAGACACCTACCAGAAGGCTTTGATCTCAAAAATATATCTTGGAATGGAGTGGTCAGAGAACACCTCAGACCAGAACTGTAGCCAAAAAAAATAGAGACGTTAATCTCACAGGATCAGTGCATCAGAGTTGAGGTAGATTTCTTGCATACACAAACGTGATAAATCTCTAATTGGAGGGTGGACACATAACCAGTGAGTTAGAAGGTAAACTTAATTGCAGGGCTCATTAAAGGGTTAAGGAAATGCCTTGTGTGGAGTAATTAAAGAACCAGCATTCGTCATGTGTGAAAAACGACTGTGTTTCAATATATCCTATGAATAGGCAAATCCCCCTAGAGCATATAAGTTACACTTCATGTATGAGATTTGAAGTACTCACATTTTTGGTTGTTACTGTCCTTTAAAGCGTGCATCCCGTCAATAGATAAACGAAGAGAGATCCAGAAGCAGGAAAAAAAGTAGCACAGCAGTTCCAAAAAATCTGGGGCTTAGGCAAGACATCATGGTAGACATCATGGTGGTATACAGTGCAACCTCAGTATACCACCATGATGTCTACCTAGTAATAAAAGTTATTTTTTAATCGCATATCTTGCCTAAGCCCTAGATGTTTTGGAACTGCTGTGCTCTGTTTTTTCCTGCTTCTGGATCTCCCTTCGTTTATATGCTTAAATGGGCTGAAGATCAGAATGTAGAGATAGAAGGGACAATTGGGAGGATATCTGTGAATCATCAGCAAAGACTTCAATCTGTGCAACGACCAAAGAAAATATCTACAACATTTTATTTTCAGTGGTACCTGACTCCAAGCATTCTGAACCAGATCTACCCAGGAACCACTGATCTATGTTGGAGGGGTTGTGGCCAAAGGGGAGATATGGTCCATATCTGGTGGACATGTCCAGCTATACAAAAGTTTTGGTCTTTGGTCCAAAATATCATCTTGGATACCACAGAGTTAAGAATCCCCCTTTACTCGCTGGGCTTTCCCCTGGCCAAATCAGTAGAAGATATCACCCCCCACCTCCTCTTCTCTGGGTAGTGGTGTATTGTATTATGTACCCTGAGTATTTTTTATTATGTGATTCTCTGTTTTGAAAATTAAATTAAAAAATTGAAACAAAAAAAATTGCTTTTCACGTTGTCATTACTATCAACATCCAGTACCTTTACCCAAATACTTATCTGAAGGGGAAACATGTTACATACAACTTGCTGGGCATGCTAGCTAGCATTCAATCTGCGCGAATTAAAAAACTGCCATTGGATACAATCCGCTGATGGATTTTAAGAATCCAATTCATGGGTTCAGCAATCTGCACATATTATATATTGTATTCTTAAAATCCGTCAGATGATTGCGGATTCTGCAGATTGATTGTCGGTGTTAAAAAAAAAATATCCGAAAAAGGTGAATCCCCATTTTTTAGACAGATCCTCTGAAATCCACAGACCAAAGAAACCTGCTGATCCGCAGTGGATCCAAATCCGACAAAAAAAATTGCCTATCTCTTAAAATGCAACCACTAATACCTATAAACTCCAATTCATATTTTGGCTCATAAGAGGCATAATTTGTTCTCCTGGTTGCAGTTTCAGTTTCATGATCTCCCACTTTCTCCCAAATAAAAAATTAGCCTGACTAAAACTAACGGAGAGTCTCTCTGTCATAATCCAAAATTAGTTTTAAACAACTCAAAGTGAATCATTTGACTAACAGTTGTAGCAAGACTCACAGCTGAAAAAGATTAAAGCCACAGCTCTGGAGATACCGTAGTAATCCCTTGGTTCGTGCTTCTGGATCAGATCCTTTGCAGCGATAATCCTACGACACTAAGTCAATCGCGGGTGCGGCCCTGCGTCTTGCCCGAGAGCATAAACCATTAAGTCTTGCCACATCTGTAGTAACCACTCACTTTGGTCAAGAAGCCATATTGTATGTACCCTATGTCAAAATATGAAAAGTATTGGGTATTCCATGCAAAGTGTATCAAACCATTTGAAGTACTTTCACTTTCCAGAGCCAGCCCTCCGAGCGATCCAACCAGGGCTTGAGAGGGAACTTTTGGTGGAATTGAAAGAGTAGTCTTGGGGCATGGATGTGACGTGCTGGTACCCACGAACGTTCTTCCAGACCATAGCCCTTCCAGTGGACCAGGAATTGGATTTTTTTTTTTGACCAGCGGGAATCGATAAGTGATTGGACTTCATACTCCTGTTGTCCTAGGGTGGAGACTGGATTGGGTTTCCGAAAGGGGACAGGAAAATGAGGACTGGGTACAAAGGGTTTAAGAAGGGAAGCGTGGAACACAGAAGGAATCTTCATCGTAGGAGGCAGGTCGAGACGGTAAGCCACAGGATTAATTTTCTCCAATATTTTGAATGGACCTAGGAATCTAGGAGATAGTTTTGGTGATGGTCTTTTCAGGCTGATATTCTTTGAGGATAACCACACCCGGTCGCCAGGTTTGAAAGAAGGCCCAGGTTGACGATGACGATCTGCCTTGGTCTTTTGTTCGGCAACCGCAGATTGTAAAGTCTTGAGGATCCTTTTCCAAGATTCTTGTAGGTTGACAACATGAGAGTCGGCCGGAGGAACGCCCGAAGGGGAGGGCGAGAGAGGAAGGCTACTGGGGTGGAAACCGAAGTTAATATAAAAGGGGGACTCCTGAGTGGACTCGTTTTTAAGAGAATTTATAGCAAATTCAGCCCATGGCAAAAGGTCCACCCAGTTGTCTGGTGAGTCCTATATGAAACATCTTAGATATTGTTCAAGGGTTTGATTCATCCTTTCTGTTTGACCATTGGTTTGAGGATGGTATCCTGAGGAAAACAAGAGCGAGATACCGAGTCTTTGGGAAAATGCCCGCCAGAATTTCGAGATGAACTGTGATCCACGGTCAGAGACAATAGAAATGGGAACGCCATGTAACCTGAAAATTTCTTTGGAGAAGACATCAGCCAACATGGCAGAGTTAGGAAGACCCTTGAGGGGAATAAAGTGTGCTTGTTTAGAGAACCTGTCTACTACGACCAGAATGGTGTTCATCCCCTTGGAAATGGGCAGTTCAACAATGAAATCCATCGAAATATGTTTCCAGGGTTGTTCCAGAATAGGCAGAGGCAAGAGAAGTCCAGAAGGTTTGTGATGGAGTGTTTTACTCTGGGCACACACAGGACAGGGGGTGGTAAATTCAAGAATGTCTTGGTTCATTTTTGGCCACCAAAAAGTCTGTATAATGAGATCTGCTGTCCTTTTGAAGCCTGGATGACTGACTGCTCTAGAAGAATGACCCCAAAGTAAAACTTTATGGCGAAAGCGTGGAGCTGCGTATAGGCGTCCTTCTGGTACCCTGAACCTGCTGGGAATGTGAGCTTGAGCTTTGTTGATTTTGTCCAACACATCGAAGTTGTTAGCGGAAATTATACATTTGGCAGGGAGAATAGGCTCTGTAATTTCATTCGCTTCGGTTTCGGTGGCGAACTGACGAGTGAGAGCGTCCGCTTTGACATTTTTGGTACCAGGAATATATGAGATGGTGTAGTTAAAGCAGGAAAAGAAGAGTGACCAGTGAGCTTGGCGGGATCCCAGACGACGAGCCCCCTCAATATATAACAATTTTTTGTGGTCAGTGAGAATAGCAACTGATTCTATGGAACCCTCCAAAAGGTGTCTCCATTCTTGAAGAGCCAGTTTATGGCCAAAAGTTCACGATTACCAACATCATAATTCCTTTCGGCAGATGAAAATTTCCGTGAAAAAAACCACAGGGGTGAAGTTTCTCTTGGAGAGAAGTCCTCTGGGAAAGGACTGCGCCGACTCCTACGTCCGAGGCGTCGACCTCCAAAGTGAAGGGGAGGGAGGTATCCGGATGACGAAGGATGGGTGCAGAAACGAACGCCTTCTTGAGAACCTCAAAAGCAAGAATAGCCTCTGGAGACCAGGAAGAAATATCGGCACCCTTCTTGGTCAATGCGGTGATGGGAAGAGCAATAGAAGAAAAAAATTTGATGAATTTCCTGTAATAGTTTGCAAAGCCAAGAAAACGCTGCACAGCCTTGAGTGAATTAGGCAGCGGCCAATCGAGAACAGCCTTCAGTTTCTCTGGATCCATGGAGAAGCCTTCGCCGGAGATGATATAGCCTAAGAAGGCAGTAGAGGACTGGTGGAACAAACACTTCTCCATCTTGGCATATAGGCGATTAGAACGGAGTCTAGAAAGCACAAGTTTAGAATGTTGAATGTGTTCCTCCAGATTTTTAGAAAAAATTAGAATGTCGTCTAAAATGACAAATGTTCCCAATACATTGCGGAAGATGTCGTTCATGAACTCTTGAAAAATGGCAGGAGTGTTACATAAACCAAAGGGGGGGAGATAATCATAATGTCCAGAACGTGTGTTAAATGCAGTTTTCCACTCGTCCCCCTCCCTTATGCGAATGAGATTATAGGCACCTCTTATGTCGAGCTTTGAGATAGAGGCCCCCTGGAGACAATCGAACAGTTCTGAGATAAGCGGAAGGGGATACCGGTTCTTCACTGTGATTTTATTGAGTCTGCGGAAGTCAATGCACGGCCTAAGCGATCCATCCTTCTTCACAAAGAAGAAGCCAGCCCCGGCAGGGGAGGTAGAGTTGCGGATGAATCCCTTCTCCAAATTTTCCTGAATGTAGGACGTCATGGCCTCGGTCTCCGGGACGGAGAGTGGATATGACCTAGACTTCGGCAGGATGGTCCCAGGGATGAGATCGATAGGACAATCGTACGGACGATGGGGAGGAAGAATCTCCGCTTGTACCTTGTTAAACACATCCAGGTGCTCATGATACACGGTAGGCAGGGTCAATAGATTGTAAGAAACGTAATCCAGACCAGCAAGCACCGCAACAGGAGACTCCACAGGAACGGCGTCTGTGGACAAAGGCCACTGGAGAGGGAGAGTACCGGTCCAGTCAATGCGCGGATTGTGGAGTTGAAGCCAAGGCAATCCTAAAATAATTTGCACAGTAGGAGATTGAAAAATATCGAAGATGATTACCTCCTTATGACCATCAGCCAAGGTCAATGTAAGAGGAATAGACTCACAAATGATAAATGCCGGCTGGAGTGGTCGGCCGTTGATGGCCTCAAAGCCAATGGGCGTCTTCCTTCTGACCATGGGGATTTGATTCTCCGACGCGAACTTCTGGTCCAGGAAGTTATCACCAGATCCCGAGTCGACTAAAGCTTCAACCTTCAGGAAAAGGTTCGGGCCCTCCAACATGGCAGGAAGCAGAAACTTCTTTGGGAGAGCTTCGGGAGGAGAGGGGCAAGGAGAGACAGTACCCAGTAGAAGCCCCTCTACCTTTACTGGGTGTGCCCGTTTTCCGGCTTCAGGGGACAATTCTGGAGACGCACAGTAGAAGCAAAGTCTATTCAGACAACGACGCGCTCTCTCCGTGGCCCGAAGTTGCTGACTGCCGACCTGCATCGATTCCGGAGATTCCAGTGCCAGGAGAGGTGTTGTAGGCGACCTGTGAGAAACAACAGAAGAAGGAAAGCGAGAACAGTGCCTTTTATGCCGTCGCTCCTGAGTACGCTGATCCATGCGTACGCTGGGGGTAATCAACTCCTCCAGGGAGGAAGGCCGGGCATGAGTAGCCAGGTCGTCTCAAAGTCCGTGCGAGTACGCGGCGGCGAGTGCCTCATCATTCCATAGGACTTCTGCGGCCAGCGTACGGAACTCGATGGCGTATTTGGCAGCTGATCTTCGGGCCTGTGAAATGTGAAAAAGAGAGAAGGCGGCTGTCTCACGCCGTGCAGGAGTATCAAATACAAGTTGAAACTCGCGTCTGAAGAGAGAGTAATCTTGTGTTACCTCACTTTTGCGCTCCCATAGGGGGAGGCCCAGGTGAGAGCATCTCCAGTGAGCAAGGTGTAGACATAAGCTACTTTAGCATGACCAGTGGGAAACAGGGAGGGGGACATCTCAAACTGCACCTCACATTGGTTTAAGAAACCGCGGCAGGCAAGGGGGTCCCCATCATAGCGATTCGGAGAGGGAATCCAGGGCCTTGGGTTGGCATAGGTTGTGGCCACCGGTGGCGTAGGAGCCATGGGACTCTCCTGATGGGAGAACTTGGCCAATTGCTGGGAGACAGTAGGCAGCTAGTTACTGACAAATTGTAAGCCTTCTAGGGAAATACTGGTACCCACCTCAGGGGGGTCTGCGTTTGTTGGGCTCTGCATAATGTCACGCCTGTATGCCCGCAGACCTGGCAAGACCCCAGTACTGAGGTGGGAACGGTATTACACCACACACCCACAGCAGTGGGAGCTAGCCCGGAGTGTGGTATAGCGTTGCTGGGCCTGTAAAGAGAGTGGTTAACAATACTTGCAACGTCTGATGGTGTAAGCGTAAGAATGGTCGTGTCCGTGTGCCAATGTTCAGGGGTCCAGAGAGTAGAGTCGTCGGGGTACAAAGCCAGATCCAAGGATGCCAGAGGTAAGCGAGGTAGAGTTCGTAGCAAGGTTCAAAGGGGTACAGAGAGCAGGGTAGTCCAGGACAAGCAGGTGTCAAAGCCAGGGAAATCCAAAGTAAACACAGGAGCAGTATAGAGCAGGGACACAGAGGGAGCACAGCATAGGTCAGCACACAGGGAAACAGGAACTATTCAGAGCGAGGAAGAAGAGGACAGACAGGGATTATAAAGGGAGACATAAAAATAGGAGAGGGGAGGAGCAGAGAGAGAAGTGGGAGACAACAGAGATAGGTCAGGGAGAGAAGAGGAGGAGACAGAAGGGGCAGTCAGGGGAATGGCCTGTAGGGATTGGGAGGAGGAGTCAGGAACGTGACAGGCCAAAGAAGAGGATTGTGTGCGCGCGCCCTCTGTAAATTGAGGGTGCGCGCGCACAGGCTGTGATAGGGAGATGGCCCGCAGGGACTGGGAGGAGGAACCAGAAGGGCGACAGAGCCCAGATGAGGAGCATGTGCGCACGCCCTCTGCAAGCTGAGGGACCGCGCGCAGGCCGCGTCACCAGGCGCACGGAGCACCGCGGATACCCCACTGGAGGGAGGCAGAGGAGCGGATGGGGCCGCCAGGGAAGGTGAGGTACTGGCCGCGGGTGTCTGGGAGCGGGGAGCGTCACTGCAGGGGCTCGGGGACCGCACGGGCGCGCAAGACCTGCGGGGCATGCGTTGAGGCAGTGGGGTATAGCGAGAGGTAGACGGAGCGGGACAGGAGTGGGAAAGGGTAGAGGGATTGGCAGGAGATGGGACAGAGGGAGAGAAAGAAGGGGAAGGAATCCCCTGAATCGTCACACTGTCCCACTAAATGAACACATAATAACTTAGCCACAGCGCCCCTGGTGGTACCTATAATAATCATGCAAACTAACTGCTGAAAGGATGTCCAGGCAATAATAAGCTTGCTAGCTATGTTAATGCAGTTATCATACAGAAATCCAAAGCTAAGAGAACTCTTAATAAAAATGTGAAAATGGTATACACACATAAATTTAAAAGACAAAAAATCACACAACTATCGACGTCCTAACTCCCAGTGTTAAATCCATGCCAACCCATATGGTGTAATACTGAGAGGAGTCAGACCTGGTTCACCAAGTGGTAAAGACACCAAAGTGTGAAGATGTGGACAAAATAAAACATACAGGGAAGGGGAACATGGAAGAAAATTGACAGTACTGTGGAGAGCACATGCAATAAAGTATTACAAATATTACAAAAAATATTACAAAAAGCAGCCCAACTTCAAGTCCTCATTGAGTCCATGTGGTGAAATAGTCCTGAGCTCATAAATCAGTCTCGCTTCTTGTTGCAAAAGAATCTTATTTCTGTCACCACCTCGTGACGGTGGCTGCACTTGAAGAATGGGCATACAGCGCATAGTAGCCAGAGAGTGCCGCATTTCTTTAAAGTGTCTAGCAACAGGCAGATATTTAAGCTCAGTGTTGTCATCAGTGCTGTTCAATGCCTTTCTAATAGTAGAACGATGAATCGCGATCCTTTCCTTTAACATACGCGAGGTTTTACCCATGTAGTGGAGACCGCATGGGCATTTTATCATGTAAACAACAAAGCGCGATTCATAGTTGAGAAAATGTTTGATCCTGATTTGAGCACCACTATGAGGGTGAGAGTAACTGGAACCCGTTTGCATAAAACACCAATTGGACATTAAGTCTTGCCACATCTGTAGTAACCACTCACTTTGGTCAAGAAGCCATATTGTATGTACCCTATGTCAAAATATGAAAAGTATTGGGTATTCCATGCAAAATGTATCAAACCATTGAATATAGACATGTAGTAACCAGGGGGATCCTGATGACAGAAGACAGCACACCGCAATGATGATACAAAAAAGTGTGTATTGTGAACACAGGGCCTCGTAGAGGGACCTTCCTCAGGGCTGTGCAACAAGTAAGAAGGTAAGTAATGTGCATACATTTAAACAAAATTAAACAAGCATTTCAGGGTTATTGTTACCCAAACACCAACGGACGCTCGTGATGGTCTCGTGGCTCTCTCCTTCTCACTCCAAAACAGTCTCGGTGTAGGGCCTGGATAGTCTCCACTCCAGTCACTGGTGTGCCAGCCCCATGCCTCAGGGTAGGTCTTAAGCAGTCTCAAGTCTTTCAGTAAGCAGCAGTCCCGATTAATGTGCGCAATGCCCGCTACTGCACAGATCCAGCTGGTAATCGAGCAGCAGAGTGCACGCTGTTTGGCATCCTGCTCAAACACTTCCTGGTCTATGACGTCATGCGATCGCGAAAGTTCGCCGCGAGTCTGCAAATCACCGGACCGGTTCTATGGCGAGTGCTGTCTTGTGGGTGGCTCGACAAGGTCTTACAGTTCTTTAGTCAACGCGTTTCGAGACCACATGGGTCTCTTCATCAGGGTAAAGGCTAAACAATCTATTGGCATTAAATACCCTCACATGTCACCGATTGGCTACCTAATGAGGAGTTAAGCCAATCACATGGCAGCGGGGAGGAGTCAAACACTCCATAGCAACCGAGAATGCATCTAGAAAAAAAGCTAAAATCAACGTTATTAATAAACATTTGAACGGACAATAACAAAAACGGTGTCTCTAAAATAAAGAAAAAAGAATTATTACACCACTTTAAATGAACAGCTATAGCAAATACCAGTGGTTGGTACAAACATATGACCACTGACATGATTTATTTTGAAAAAAGAAGCACGAACTAAAAACTATTGAAACATTAAAAAAAGCATAAAATTCCATATTTTCAAAAAGTTAAAATAGATAAAATTTAATGCTTAAAACAAATTTATCGTATACCAGCTCAGAACACATTAAAGGGATATGGCATAATTTGATATAAAGACCCACTCCATCACCATTAGGCGAGGGTCAGTACAGGGACCATATGTCATATATCTCATTGAGCCTCCGGATATAGTGTCCTCCAATTATATTCCAGAAGTCTCGTGGAGGGACAAATCCTTACCTATCCCTGCCCCTTATTACTCTTAGGGACATATTTAAACCTTAAAACGCAGGGACATGGGGTCTTTGTAGGATGTGAGGCATAGTGCTTGGAAAGGCTATGGGTTAAAAGACCATTTATATTTCGTATATGTCTTGTATAGTGGTTTTAGTTTACGTTTAGTGCGTCCCAAACATAGAACAAGCCACAAGGGGCACTCAATTAGAAACAATATGGTCCGATTTGCAATTTATCAAAATCTGTTATCCATAGGTTCCTCGAGTTTTTTGACACGAAAATGTTTCTATCAGAGTGTCAGTGTTACAACAGAACATTTTCCCATTCAAGTTCTCCACAAGTTTTGTAATAATCTAGCTAATCTTTATCTCCCCAACAGGATCACCAATCATTAATGCACGTAGGGGACAAGGCATTTTTAGGTTCTTGCTTGCGCTTTATAAACCTTGGAAGTTAGAAATGTGGGGTCCCAAAATTGGTCGTTTGACATGGATGGACCACATGCTTCTTACATATCTTTCTATATTGAGAAGTCAGTGGAATTAAAGTTTGTACTGAGGCAACAGTACATTTTTCCTACTGGTTAGCTTGTTTTCTTTTGTTGTTTTAAATTTTGGAACTAGCATTGGTTTCATCCATTTGTCTCACCCTATCAAGATCATAGGAAAGTTTTTTTGAATGATAACCTCTTTCAAGGAATCTTGAGGTCAAATCACCGGCCTGTTTTTCAAAGTCGGTGTTGAGACTACAGTTCTTTCTCAACCTGTAAAATTGGCCCCCAGGTATATTCTGAATCCAAGATTTTTTATGGTTACTTGAGGCCATCAGGAGGTTGTTGGAATCAACGTCCTTGAAATGTGTTTTACTTATAAGGTTCCCCTCATCAGATACCGTCAGATTCAAATCCAAAAAGTTAATCTCTTTGACACTTTCCACATGGGTAAAGGTCAAATTCCTATTGTTGTTATTATATTTAAAAAAACTTTCCTATGATCTTGATAGGGTGAGACAAATGGATAGAAGCACTGGTGAAACAGGTGACAAAGTTAGGGCGTCAACTACAATACTAGTAGTGACGTGATAGTGTGATGGTGTATAATAAGGTGTACCTTATTTAAAATTGAAATGTAGGGAGCGTCTGAGCTGTGACACCAGGTGGCTCCTGGCCCCCCTATGACACACAAAAATAACAAAATACAAGCGCCACGCTCTATGAGCATTAAATGATATATTTAGTAACAAAGTTAAGAAGGTAAGATAATGTGCGTACTTTAAACAAAATTAAACAAGCATTTCCAGGGTTATTTGGGTTTTACCCAGAACACCAACGGAGCTCGTGTGGTACTCGTGGCTCTTCTCCTTCTCACTCCAAAACGTATCTCGGAGGCTGATAGCTCCTCACTCCAGTCCTGGTGTGCCAGCCCCATACCTCAGGGTAGGGCTTAAAGCAGTCTCAAGTATTTCACTACAGCGTCCCGATGAATGTGTGCGCAATGCCGCTACGCACAGTCCAGCTGTAATCGATCACCAGAGTGCAACGCTGTTTTGGTATCTCTGCTCAACACTTCCTGGTCTTGACGTCATGCGATCGCGAGAGTTCGCCGCAGAGTACTGACAAATACATCGGACCGGTTCTCTGGATGCTGTCTGTGGGTGGCTCGCAAGGTCTTACAGTTCTTTAGTCAACGCGTTTCGGATCGCCACATGGGTCCTTCATAAGGGTAAAGGGCTAAACAACTATGGCATTAATACCCTCACATGTCACCCGATGTGCACCTAATGAGGAGTTTAACCAATCACTATGGCAGCGGGGAGGAGTCAACACTCCATAGCACCGTAGATGCCATCTCGAAAAAAAAGCTAAAATCAACTTTATTAATAAACATTTGAAAACGGACAATAACATAAACGTGTCTCTAAAAGAACAACAAGAATTCCCCACTTAATGAACAGTTTTCAATACCAGTGGTGGTACCAACAATGACCAGACATGATCTTATGTTGAAAAAGAAGCACGACTAAAAACTAGTGAATTACATTAAAAACAGAATAGAATTCACATATTTCAAAAATAAATAGTACATAAAATTTGAAATGTTTAATACAAATTTTCGTATTACAGTCTCGACCATTAAAGGGACTATTGCAGTATATTTGCTAAAAAGCCCTCTCCATCACCATTAGGCGAGGGTCAGTAACAGGACCATACCTGTAGATATGATCCCATTGAGCCTCCCGGATATAGTGCCCCAATTTATACACAGACAGTGTCTCTTGAGGGACAAATCCTTAACATCCAACCCCGCCACTTTTACTCCTTAGGGACATATTCATCCTTTAAACGCAGGGACAATGGTGGTCTTGTTATGATGTGCAGGATAGTGGCTGAATAGGCTATGGTTAAAAGACAGTTTTTATTTTCGTTATGTCTTGATCGTGTTTTGTTTACGCTTTATGCGTCCCACATTAGAACAAGCCAAGGGGGCACTAACATATACTACAATATGGGTCCGATTGTCAATTTATCAAATCTGTTATCTATAGGTTTCCTCGGTTTTTTGACACGAAAATGGTTTTTTTATGCAGGTGTAGTGTTACAACAGAACATTTTCCGCATTTAGTTTCCACCAGGTTTTGTTAAATATCTAGACCTTCTTTTATCTCCCCAACAGGATCACATTCTTAAGTGGCACTAGGGACAAGGGCCATTTTTTAGGTTTCTTGCTCCCTGATATAAACCTTGGAGATTTAGAAATGTGGGTCCCAAAATTGGGCTACTTGACATGGACTGGACCACTGCGTTCTCTACAATCTTTCTATATGAGAGAGTCATGAATTAAAGTTTGTAATGAAGGCGACATTACTTTTTCCTTCTCACTTTAGCTGTTCTTTTTGGTAATTTTGGAACTAGCCATTCTGTTTCTATCAATTTTGTGTCTTCACCCTAGTCAAAGACATAAGGAAAGATTTTTTTACAATCATAATAACAAACAATAGAATTGTGACCTTACCATGTGGAGTTGGTTCAAAGAGATTTAACTTTTTGGATTTGAAGTCTGACGGTATTGCTGATGAGGGAACCTTAGTAAAAGAACACATTCAAGGACGTTGTTTCCAACAACCTCCTGGGCCTCAGAGTACCTACAAAATCTTGGCATTCATCAGAAATTAGGGACAATTTTACAGGTTGAGAAACGAAAACGTTCGTCTCACAACACCGGACTTTGAAACAGGCTGGTGATTTGACCTTCAAGATTCCTTGAAGAGGTTATCATTTCAAAAAAACTTTCCTATGATCTTGATAGGGTGAGACAAATGGATAGAAAACAAATGCTAGTTCCAAAAATTAAACAACAAAAGAAACAAGCTAAAAGTGAGGAAAAATGTAATGTTGCCTTCATTACAAACTTTAATTCAATGACTTCTCATATAGAAAAGATTGTAAAGAAGCATTGGTCAATCCTGTCAAACGACCCAATTTTAGGGACCCACATTTCTAAATTCCCAAGGTTTATATACAGGAGAGCAAGAAACCTAAAAAATGCCTTGTCCCCTAGTGACATTAATATTAAAAGTGATCCTTTGGGAGATAAAAGATGGCTAGATATTAAAAAACCTTGTGGAAACTTTAAATGCGGAAAATGTTCTGTGTGTAAACACCTACACTCTGATAGAAAAAAAATTTCGTGTCAAAAAACTGAGGAAACATATGAAATAACAGATTTTATAAATTGCAATTCGGACCATATTGTGTATCTAATTGAGTGCCCCTGTGGCTTGTTCTATGTTGGGCGCACTAAACGTAAACTAAAAACACGTATACAAGAACATATACGAAATATAAAAAATGGTCTTTTAACACATAGCCTTTCCAAGCACTATGCCTCACATCATAACAAAGACCCCATGTCCCTGCGTTTTAAAGGTATTAAATATGTCCCTAAGAGTAGAAGGGGCAGGGATAGGGTTAAGGATTTGTCCCTCCAAGAGACCTTCTGGATATATAAATTGGGGACACTATATCCGGGAGGCCTCAATGAGGATATAGACATATGGTCCCTGTACTGACCCTCGCCTAATGGTGATGGAGTTGGGTCTTTATATCAAATATATGCAATATCCCTTTAATGTGTTCTGAGCTGGTATACGATAAATTTGTATTTAAACATTTAAATTTTATTCTATTTTACTTTTTGAAATATGGAATTTTATGCTTTTTTAATGTATTCATAGTTTTTAGTTCGTGCTTCTTTTTCAAAATAAATCATGTCAGTGGTCATATGTTTGTACCACCACTTGTATTTGAATATAGCTATTCATTTAAAGGGTGTACTAATTCTTTTTTCTTTATTTTAGAGACACCGTTTATGTTATTGTTCGTTCAAATGTTTATTAATAAAGTTGATTTTAGCTTTTTTTCTAGATGCATTCTCGGTTGCTATGGAGTGTTTGACTCCTCCCCGCTGCCATGTGATTGGCTTAAACTCCTCAATTAGGTAGCCAATCGGTGACATGCGAGGGGTATTTAAATGCCAATAGATTGTTTAGCCTTTTCCCTGATGAAGAGACCCATGTGGTCTCGAAACGCGTTGGACTAAAGAACTGTAAGACCTTTGCGAGCCACCCACAAGACAGCACTCCCAGAGAACCGGTCCGGTGATTTGCAGACTCGCGGCGAACTCTCGCGATCGCATGACGTCATAGACCAGGAAGTGTTTGAGCAGGACGCCAAACAGCGTGCGCTCTGCTGCTCGATTGCCAGCTGGATCTGTGCAGTAGCGGGCATTGCGCACATTAATCGGGACTGCTGCTTACTGAAAGACTTGAGACTGCTTAAGACCTACCCTGAGGCATGGGGCTGGCACACCAGTGACTGGAGTGGAGACTATCCAGGCCCTACACCGAGACTGTTTTCCACTTTTTGCTTCAAAAACCATTTTTAACATGGTTCCCTATAGGCTTAAGCTTGCTGCATGGCCACATATATAGACATGTAGTAACCAGGGGGATCCTGATGACAGAAGACAGCACACCGCAATGATGATACAAAAAAGTGTGTATTGTGAACACAGGGCCGCCAACGTTTCGGTCCTCGTAGAGGGACCTTCCTCAGGGCGGTGCAACAAGTGACTGTTCTAGACACCCATATATACCTCCAACATCATACAATAAAACACCTGAAATCACTTAAAAAAACGAATTCACCATCCCAGGTACAGCCCACCTCCAACCAGAACCAATAGAAAAAAATGTTACTAACCAGTACCAATGGGGTACTGTTCACAATACACACTTTTTTGTATCATCATTGCGGTGTGCTGTCTTCTGTCATCAGGGTCCCCCTGGTTACTACATGTCTATATATGTGGCCATGCAGCAAGCTTAAGCCTATAGGGAACCATGTTAAAAATGGTTTTTGAAGCAAAAAGTGGCACTGTGTGCTCATTTGCATGTCATTCCCCAGAATCCCTTGCTGCAGTGGAAGTGCTGTGTGCTGGGTGATAATGGTGAAAGGCAGGGTTACAGACCTGCCTAAGACATGCAGATGAGCATACAGTTGTATTTACATTTGCATATTTGCTTTGCTGTGGAGGGTTTTTGTCACTTTTTTTACTCACCATAACTTAACTCAGTATGGAAAACCCCATCCTTTAGCTTCTCTGCATACCCAGTTTACCAACCCCACACTGATGAGACCCATCAAGGTCGAAACAGCTGTCTGTGGGTGGGTTTTTGGCTAAGATCAAGAGGATGGAGGTTGCCATGGAGCCCGCCGGGACCACCCTGCACAAGGAGAAGAAGAAGAAGACGAAGAAGGAGAAGCACACGGCACCCCCGAAGCTCAGAGTAAAACTCCTCCCACCCAAGGACGTTTAAAAACTGCTTTTCCTATCTAAATAACTTCATAACTTCAGTTCAGTGATACTTACTGGCACGCGAGCCATATTAATACATTCCGGCACGCATGAAGCTCCCAATGAGACTAAATATTACCGTGTAATACTAAAATTAAGAGAGATATTAATATCTGTCTCTTAGTACCTGCCAGACATCAGTTGTCTGTAATCCTTATGTGCGAATCAGTCCCACGAATACACATATGTAGCTTTTAGCACGTTCAGCCGAGGACATCTCATAATATTCTTATATTTAATAAGGTCACTCATTCTGATATCTCCTTGCGTAACCGCACCCCTGGCCCCATCAAGAAATCCTTTGAAGAAGGGACTCCAGTGTAGTGAACATTTGTCACCGGTGCTATATTTCACACCCAATGCCCCAGCCTGGATCTAGCTGTCTCTACCAGCAATAGGTGTTAACATACACCAAACCCCCTCTGTACTTTTCACACCCAACTTCAATCAAGCCTTTTGAAGCCCAGATTTTTCTGAAAAGACACACCACATTTGTATTTTCCTAAACTGTAGCTCATTAACCCCTTAAACCCCAGTGTGTGGGTGGTGCAGACACTGTCACAGAAACAATACATTTATACAGGGAAATAAACAGTTGGATACTGAAGCAAGGTAAAAACCACCTTACTGGACCCCAGTCCAGTTAACCCCTTGCTTCCCAGGTGAGAGTAGAGGGTGGCCAAATGGGGTGTAACCCCTTTAATCCCAGGCCAAATCCCCTCTCTCTTGACACGTAGTCTCCCGGCTGCTACTTATTTTCCTGGACCCTACCAGTGTAAGTCCTGTTAGGAGCAGGCAGTGGATGGGTTAATTCCTTCGGAAAGGCCTTGTGTGCTTTTGCAGCTTTAGATACATCAAATATATCTAAGGGCGGGCCTTGCAACAACCAGAAAGTGTCAGCCAGAGGGAAGGATACTGATTGGGTCACATGCTGTATGTGATGACCTATCAGTATCCAGACCTGTTCTGTTATGGTGCGGGGTTACAAGCACATCCTCTGGGCTGATTCTGGCACTTTCTCAGAAGTAAGTCAGTCTATCTCCCCCCCCCCCACCCCCCGAGGAGTGGGAGTGTGTGAGTGTTATCCTAAGCACTACCAGGGATAATAATCTGGATGGGGCCTGCAAGGCCTTATATTTAAAGCGGGGCTGTATAGTCTGGCTGACTTCTGCTGTACTGAATAAAGAACAAGTTGCACTACAATCCATTGTGGTTACTGACTGGACCAGAACATAGTGTCAGTATGGACCATCCTGCAAACACAGGACCCATGCTAACTGGAGGCGCTGACCACGAGTGAAGAACCCTAAAAGCCTGTCCTGATGATTCCCCACACCCCCGCGGAAGAGCTCAGCCCTCCTGTTACCTCACAGGTACGCACCACACCACCACTAATATGGAGTAACAGATCTAATCTCACTTAGGGTGAGAGTCCAAGGGCTACACATGTTTAGTGATTGGACTAGGGAGCTGCTGACATATTTTGGTGGGTTAGGTGTAGGGAATTTGCAGGTAGAGAGTGGTTAGGAGTCTGGAAATTGATTGTTAAGACAGTTGCTGAGTATTTTGGCAGAGAAAAATCAATAGTTGGGCCATGGGGAGCATAGGCAGGCCGTCCATAGGTTATGTGTCGCCCATTGGCAAGCACTAATAAGGAAGCCCCCCTCTCCCACTCAGGTTTAGGTGTTCAGTGACATGGGCCAATAGGAAGCTGTGATGTCATAGGTGGCTTCCTATTGGCCCATGTGACATGGGACTTTAAACCTGAGAAGGAGATACCAGCACCCCTAAGGAGGTATGTATCTCAGGAAGCAGGGGGTCCCCGGAGTCAAAATGAATGCGGCTCAGCTCCAGAGACCCCATGCTTCAATCCCACTACTATAAAAAAAAAAATAGGAAAACAGCAGTGCTGTTACAGTTTCTCTCTTGCCACCCCCTGAGACCTGCTGCCCCTAGGTGGTTCCTTACCTAAGGGATCAGCCTGAGCACGGGGGAGAGGGAGGATTGGGCTGGAATTAAGGGGTTTAAATAGATTGCTGTGACAAGGGCTTCTCAAGCGCACCTAAGGAGCAGACAGGAGAGCTCCCCCCCCACCCCCACCCCCACCCCCACATCTCCATTTTGTCATGCATGTAAGCATAGATTGTAAGCTCCACAGGGCACGGACTGTGCCTGCAAAATGTCTCTGTAAAGCGCTATGTAAAACTAGCAGCGCTATACAAAAACATGCTATTATTATTATATAGTGTATTTTGAAAAAACATAACACTTGCTTTACTTGTGACAGCACAGAAATGGTTGTTTTGCAGTATGGTTGTTCAGGTATGGTTAACTAGGTTGCAGAATCATTGTTATTTACGTATTATTGACGTATTATTTTTCTCAGGCTAGGAGGCGAGCAGTTGATTGTTATGTAATGGTTAAATGTTATGTAAATGGTGATGTCTTAATAAAATGTGAGGCCTTACACCACCTTACATCTGTGTCCTGTGTGAGGCATTTAAAACAAGTTCAGGTTTATAAAGTTAAGGGTAGTACATCGTACCGTACCCAAGGTATTTAAACAACTGAAATTGGATGTAGCCGCATTTAGACAGCATTTCATAGACACACCAAAATGGCTTCAATGTAATATTACCACAGCTATAAAGACTCAGATAAGTGAGTGGAAAGGGGAAGTGGAATATATTTCCTTTCATCATACTAGATTGCAGTCTTTAATCTATCTAAAGCACTTTTTTTTAAATCAACTCTCCATCCTACTGAAGTAGATAAAATAAGTACAAATTATGATTGCATAAGAGTAATATGTTACTTTTCAATGGAGGAAATTCTGCTGGGGTCATAAGAAAAACATACTATTAAATAGGTGAAACAGTAATTAACACATTTGTTTTCAGAAGAAGAAAAAATTACCCTTCCACTATCATGAGAACATATACAGATTTGTCATAGAATGTCGAAGTCCAGATGTGTGATTTGCAGAAATCACACATAAATCATTTCATTTGCTTAGTGTCAAATCAGTATTTTTGTGTTTAGTGTGAACCTTTGATCACGTTGATCAAACAAAGATCCCTTGTCAACTGCATTGCTGCTCTACATCATGTATTGTTGCTCACATGTTCAATATTGATGTCTTAAAATCGCTACCAGTGTAGTGAAGTTTAGTTGAGACAAAAAAGCAATGCATTTAAACATATGATTGAATCCAGAATATTAATCAACTACCCTATCTGTTTGACAAAGCCGGACTCTTGCTTTTCTTATACAGTTTACTGGAGTATTCCTGGGCTGACAATTTGCATGGTTACTGAACTCGTGCCTCGGGAGTCGGGACATCTGTTGCTGATTGTTTAGTCCCTAGCTTTTCAAACTAATATATGAAAATGCAAAAGGTGAAGGCAAATTATTGTTCAGGCAGCTAAGAATTATCATGTTAACCCTTTCACTGGCAGAGAGGAATTAAAGTTGCTCTCCAGGTTGCTGTTTATGTTTATTTATTTTTGATTAGTTATAGAATTGAAGCAGGGGGTCTCATCAGCTGAACTACATTAATTTCAGCACTGAGGACCCCCTGCTCCCCAAGATAATTACCTCAGTAAGGGATGGGAGCCAGTATCCAGTTCATGTTTAAATGTCCCTCGTCACGCTGACCAATAGGAATCCGCAAGGGATGATGTCACGGTTTCCTATTGGCCCACAAGACGTGGGACATTTAAAGGCGCCATTATGTTAGATCCAACAAGCCCCGTCAGTACTGTTACCTGCAGAGATACCGGCACCCCCCACGGAGGTAAGTATCTCAGGAAGCAGCGGGTCCCCTGAGCTGAAATTAATGCGGTTCAGCTCTGTAGACCCCCTGCTTCAATCCTATAACTAAAATAAATAAATATACAAAACAAAACCTGCAAGTTGGAGTGCTGCTTTAACGCATTGCAGGTCCCTCTTTTTCTAAAAGTGTGATCGGGGAGTAAAGCACCGAGCTCCAGACCTCCAGTCTACTTCAGGTTTTGGGAAATTAAGTACAATTCATATTCCACACAGATTGTTTTCACCAAATTTGAAGCTTTTCCGCTTCCATATATGATTTAGCAGAGCTGGCCAACGACATTGAGAAGAATCCTCTTCGTTTCTTTTTTCTTGTCAAAGAATAGCTACATCTGCTCCTTCAGTTCCCTGCAGAAAATCTAAGACAGAACAAAACTTGTTAAGGGATAATCTGTCTCATATCATCTTTCCAACAGCTTTAGAGTTGGCAGCAAAAAGAACCAGTAGAAATTCCAATTTGCACAAAAGTACATTCTTACAGTAAATCATGACTAACTGTAGAGCGATATTTTGATGTGCGAAACAAATAGTGGCAACACATTACAGTGGCCATATAGTTAGGGGTCTGTTGTCTTTCCATCTATGATCATGATTTCCTCAGTAACTCAAAATGACTACATTACATACATCTACACACATTGCATCATGTTCAGTGAAAATAGATTTCTGTGACTCAGAATTCATTATGTCTGCTAGAATCCATTATGAAATTTGTAAATGGGGTTTATGTCCATTATTTTCCCCCCAATTCTACTTTGTAATGTTAGTTTCACAGCGTAAGAAATATTTTATTATGTGTGTATGTAGCCTAGAGCCCCTGGCTATACCCTTTCCTTTGGCCTAACACTATAAGTCCTTATAGGAACAGGCAGTGTTGGGGTTAAACTCCTGTACAAGGCCTAGCTTGCAGTTGCAGCCTGGATAGATACAATGTTACCCTATCCAGGTGCAGGCCTAATGGCAGTTTGGAGTGTCATGCCTGGGAGGGTACTGACTGGATCACATGCCAGTGGTGTGATGCCTGTCAGTACCTGGACCTGCCCTGTTATGGGACAGCGTTACAAACCCCTCGCCAGGTATAAAAGCTGGCATTCCACAAAATTATGTATTTTCTTCCCTCCCTCTGTAAAGTGGGAGAGCTTCCACCTTGCCCCATCAGGGGGTAAGGGGGTTAAGGAGTGGCTCTTAGGGCCTCAAGCCCCTTGAGTCTGCTCCAGGAACCATGGAGAAAATGGAGAAGGATTGGAGGTTGCCAATAAAAACTAGTTGTCCAATCGCTGGATTATCTGTGTCAGTGTTTGAGGAGTATCTGTGGGAACAAGCCTTGGCAGGGGCCCTACAAACATGAAGCGCTGCATCATGGAATAGAAGCTGAAGCCTGCCCTGTTGTCACTCCCCAGTACCATCGGCGGAGACTCAAACCTCCTAGAACCAGTAGGTATGCACCACATCACATCCTGTAACTACCAAGTCTCCCTTTGGGGGGGGGAGGTGTTACATTTGGAGGTGCTGCTGAGATGGAGAGCATCAGGGACAGGCTTTACAGCAATAAAGGGATATATGCTGGGGAGAAGTGAATGGGGGCACTCACTGTAATCAAGCCATTATATAACCCACTGCTTGCAAGCTGAGGTACACCTTGTGGGAGAGTCAGAGGTAGCATCTAGCTCATGACTGCAAGCACCGCTGCTATAACTGAGAAGTGTCTGAAAAACATTGTATCAGAGCCGGTGTTTTACCTTGCCAGGGACATTAGCATATCTGAGGGGTGCCTGAAACACACTGTATAAGAGCAAAGTCCCTTCCTGTCCTATGGCTGAGATGTGCTTGAAACCCATGGTATCAGCCGATTGCACGTGGATAATAGGCCTATGTTGTGGATGACTTGTAAGACAGCACCCCCAATTGGGCATTATCTGTGGGGTACTCTTATTGTTACATAAAGTATGGTGTTGTAGGCAGCACTCCAAATAAAACTAAAAAAAGAAGTAGAACGTCAGGTGCAGGGGAACAAAGGGAGGGACCCTAGACCTTCCCAAAACTAGTACAGGAAATTGGTGGGTGTTCCCAGCACACAAAAAAAAGAATAAATGAATGTCAAAAAGATGATTCAACACTGAGATTTATCAAAATAAATCATTCGTATTATAACGAAACACTGGTATGTAGTATATACAGTGAATGGATGCTACACGGCTACATACATCTAGGGATATAGAATATAAACTGATATATGCCAACTAGGCAGGTGGGGAGGGGAGTGGGAAAAGGGAGAAAAAAAGGGGGGAAGGAAAAAATAAATAAAAGGGAAATGCCAAAAAGGGCAAAAAAGGAGCTGATGTGGTGGAATAAGGGGGGGGGCAACGTTTCAGGGCGGGATGCCCCTTCCTCAGGCCCATTCACACTGATCCTAAAAAGAGGAACACGTGGTACTTCCCTGAACCCAAACCATATGTCTCCCTCCATAAATATCAAATAACAATGGTATCACAACAACAGAGGCTTATTCCAGGACTAAATGTCCAAGACAGGAAATTGACTGAGAGCAACAAAACAACAAGTATTTAGTTAGGATCTCAAACCAATGAGGGATGGACTGGGTGAAAATATGGGCAAAATAAGTCTCAGAGAATGCTCTCTTAGTGTTGACCCTATAAATCAGTGTCCACAGGCACTAACAAGCATAAAGGTAATTGAGTCAGTAAAGTACAAACGGAGTAGAGAGCATACGTGCCACCTTATCTCTTCTGTATGTCCTTCTGTATAGCAGCCAGCCAGCTTGACCTTGGATTTGTTCCTACTCAAATGTTTACAAAAAAATCAAATAATAGTTTTTACGTTTTTACATGTAACACCTTCCCCCCCTCCCCCCCCCCCCCGGGAGATTTGGTAGTTACAGGGTGTGATGTGTTGCATACCTGCTGGTTCCAGGAGGTGTGTCTCCGCCGATGGTACTGGGGAGTGACAACAGGGCACGCTTCAGCTTCTATTCCATTTATTTATTTATAAAAAAAATTACCAGGAAGTAATACATTGAGAGTTACCTCTCGTTTTCAAGTATGTCCTGGGCATAGAGTTAAATTACAAATAATACATGGTTACAAATACAGTTACATAAGTGAACAGGGTATACATTATATATAATTTATTGCAGGCCCAGTTAGAGATAATATATATTATAGGCGTATGTAACAGTTACAGAACAGATTAAAATGTGAGACAGCTTTAGTTTTGAAAGAACTTAGACTGGTGGTGGATGTGAGAGTCTCCAATAGATGCAGCGCCTCCAGTCTGTAGGGCTCCTGCCTAGGATAAGGGTTGTTCCCACAGACATTCCTTAAACTCGGGTCTGCTGGACATCCTTGCACTGCTGTAGGAACAGAGTGGTGGTCGCGTGTCCCTACGCCCAGGTCGGATCGACATCCTGGCTCACCACACTGAGGTAGATTTCTGGCTCCGATGCTGAGGAAATGACTTCCAACTCAGGAGCGTTGGAGGCACCGTCTGTTACCTCTACGATGGAAGCACCTTCGCTGGCCTTCTGTCTAGAAGCTGGTCCCGCAGTGGCAAGTACCTCCCGCTTGGAGCTGGTCACCAGAGATGAGGTAGATAGAGCCCAACAGTAATCTCCCAGACAGCAGCTTGCATCTTCCAGGACACGGTTCTGCTCCTGTTATGACATGGAGAAAGAAAGGGACTCGGGCCCTCACACACCAGCCGGCGTGAGGCAGGTAGGTCCTCAGTTATTTCTTCCCATACCACAGGGCTGAGAAAGAAGCTCCCTTCTCGCCCAAATGCTTACAGAGACCCCACTCCAGAGTCCATGCTCATAGTGCAATAGTCCCTCCATGAGCCAAAGTCCATACAAGGCTGATTAGAGTGAAAAAGATCATAAATCATGCTCATGTAGTCCTTCTGGGCCTCCCTGAAGGATTTTCTGAACATGGTCAATAACTTACAGACTAAGCCATAAAGACTCTGCAGATCCCACATGTTTAGGGTGGTCCTTGATGTCTCAGGCCCTGGCCGCTGTGGTTGTACGGATGGTATGTCGCACCGCTGACAGCGAGAGCCGACTTCCAGCTCATTTCCTAGGCGATCACAGATGGGGCAGATGAAGTGTAAGAAATTCACCCAGGCGTCCTGCAGCAGCAGGAGACCTCTGTGCAGCGCAAATTGTTGGCTGCATTGATTACCCATATTGTTGGACATGGTGATGGAGAGCAGCTCAGACACAGGTCTTGGCTGGATGATCACCACATGCGACTGCTGGGGGCGCTCACCATATCCGGCTAACCCCATAGGCGGACTGTTAGCTCCTCGACTCCTCCCTCTGGTGGAATCAGGAGTTCCATGCAGGATAGAAAGGGCGCGGCTACAGCTTTGGCACCAAGCCACAAATATTTTGCAAATCTTGAGCTTGCATCTTGCAAACTCATCACACAGTTCTCCTGATTTTGGCAAGAACCATTCTCCGTCCTCAGGATACCCCTAAGGGACCATGAGCTCTCATCAGTGCCTGCGACGAGTTCAATCTTGGGGGTGCTTTTTTGCAAGTGGCCACACTGGTCGGCATTCTCCACAGGCACTATATCTCCCCCAAATGCAGGTGGGTAGTCCCATATTGGGGGTACGGTATTTCAAGCTGCCACTCCGTTGAGGATACTACCACCCCTTGAGCATTCTAGGATACATTATTTGAGCACATGCTGCAGTCCCATCTTGGGTTTTCTGTCTTTCGTTGACCCCCTTGGGCAGCCTGCAACGTGAACTCGGCTGATACCATGGGTTCCAAGCACATCTCAGCCCTGGAATATGTAACAATAAGAAATTGGTGGGTGTTCCCAGCACATAAAAAAAGAATAAATGAATGTCAAAAAGATGATTCGACACTGAGATCTGTCAAAATGAAAATATGGACTGTGAGTCCAGATTTTGAGGAACGGATGAAGGACACTATGTTTTTCTGGTATTATTTGTTTGATTATTGTTTCATTTCTAACAAACTATGCATAGGTTAAATTGAAAAAATGATAGCTTCCAGTATATGAGGCTTGTTCTAGACTAGATGAGTCAGAACAAATTACATCAACCCAGCACAAAGATGTGCTTTACCATTCTCTGTCCATAGTATGCTTCTATTTAGCCTATACTTGTAGATGAAGCTTTATTGTTATTTTGCCTTACAATAATTAAATGAACTGTCAAGAGATCGGTCTTCAGATATTTCATTTGATATTGGATAAGAAGAAACGCACGATTACAAATAAAGACTGTTTATTTTCCGCACATACAGAAAAATGGGACATTTTTACAGAAATATTCTATACTGCTTCTCTCTGAATTTAGGTCATAGCATTGAACTGAATAAAGTGACGGTGTGAAATTCTGGTACATTGCTAACATAATATTATTTTTCTGTTTTGAATGGTTCTTTTTGCTGTATAATAATAATAACTTTATTTCATAAAGTCCCAATGGGACTCAAAGCACTTCATAATGACATTATAGTGCGCGGTACGCAGCACAGGAATTTTTACACAAAGTCCATGCACAGATGAGCTTACAATCTACGTATGTGTTTGGTGTCTGAGGCACAGGGAGATAAAGTGATTTGTTTAAGGTCACTAGGAGCTGAGACCGGGTTCCCGTGCTTCAAACTCAGTGTCGTTGTTCACAGACAGTTTCTTTACTCACTGAGCTCCCGATAGTGTACACTATACTATATTTAGTATATGTTACGATGCGTGGAACACGCTCCCTGCGGCGTGTTCCCTCCTTACCTGTTGCACTTCTGCTCGCCGCCCTCTAGCTGCGAGTCAAGTTTATCTGATGTCTGTCTGTGTCCTGAACTCTTCCCTGCTCCCGCAGAATCCGCGCCTCTGTTCCGCCCCTGCTTTGTCTTCTCTACAGGAAGTGACTTCTAGCACACTGAAGCACATGCTTTTCCTGCCTGCATTTCCTTGGGACCTTTACTCACCTGCTTTGGATTTCCGGAAGGCTGGGACAGTCACTCATTCTACTACTGAGTTTAGTTTACCGTGCGGGTAGTGTAGGACCTGCTGATTAGGGTTTACCTTGACGTGGTAGCAGGCTTACAAAACTTTGGCCAAAGCATTTAACTAAAGAACTCTTACTTTATATTTAGTTTTGCTGCACTCTTCAGTTATTGGCACTATGCCTTTAAGGAGGCTGGACGTCCTCCAGGATGCACTCCACTATTGTGACCTACTGGCACTCTGTCCTTAAGGAGGCTGGACATCCTCCAGGATGCACTCCACTATTGTGACCTTGTGCTTTGGACTCTATTCCCCCTTGCTCCTTACCAGTGGCACACCTCACACCCCGCGTTGGTGCCCTAGAGCATGCGCATCTTCACTCTGCTGTCAGAGCATGTGCGCACGTGCAGCTGGACTGGTCGTGTCTCTGAGCTTGGCTCCGCACCTCCGGACGCGTCGCGCATGCTTCTGCGCGCGGCGCGCTCACGTGACTATGTGTGCCGATCCCCAGCTGCGCGGCAACTATCACTTCTCCTATCAAGTCTCCTGCGGCTTCCCACCTCGCTATCGGGTCCTTTCCCTTTCCCGGCTTGTGTGTAGGAGCACAAGTGTCACAGTATACACTACTGTCAATTACATCAGATGAACATATTCTTTTTTATGATTTGTTGCCTAAACCGGTTAACTTAGAATAGCAGTTGTATCTATATTATATTCATGGAAGAGACAACTCACGTGGGCTTTTCAATAAGGGAAATACATTTAATGAAGACGATCATCAATTACATGTATTTTACTTATTGAAATGCCTGCGTGCGAAGCTGCTGTTTATTCTTCCATGATCTGTTGCTGCTGTGCTCCTGTGGCAGGACAGCATGAATCGCGAGTGCCTCACTGTTGCTATTATTTATATATCCATATTATAATACATTTGTGATGAATTGATGGAGCATCGTATTTGAGGGGGTTTTTTTAACCTGTGGTTTGTGTAAAATGTGCAACCTGAATAAACCTCACGCAACCCTTTTGGAAGATGCATGTTATAATGCTGTCTAAAATGCAAAGAGGATAATTAAACACACAAAAACATTTTAGAAATACTGTATATCAGAGTGTCTTACTGGTGCTAACAATTTCAGTTTTAAAGCGGCAATCTCCACTATGGGATTTTTCTTACTTTACATTTTTTTTTACAGAATCATAGAGAGTCCCCCATTCTACTTTTAACACTGGGAATCTGCTGCCTCCCCTGTTCCCAAGATATTTCTCTTTTTATTTGCTAGTGATTCTGGTCCCTTTTTGTTCGGAAATCCTTATGGCTGCCATCAAAACCTCCTTCCCATGGGCCAATGGGAAGCCGTGATGTAATCAGACATAGCAGCTTCATATTCGACAACCCAGATGTGCTCGAGGCCAAGGCGGATACAAGGCAAAACCTTTTTTCCATTCTGGCTCAGGCTTGGGAGAAATGCCATAGCAATTTCCTCCTTAACCAGTCCACTGACATTATATTCCTCCCTTTTCTTCTCCATTCACATTAATGTTCTTGTTTAAACTTGATGCTTCTTCCTGCCTAACATTGATAAGATCCATCCTTTCCTCAGTCAATCTACGGCTATAACGCTTATACCCTTATACTCTCCCATCTGGATTATTGTAATCTACCACTAACTGACCTTCTGACCTCACAGCTTTCTCTTTTGTAATCTATCCAACATTCTGCAACAAGAATCACTTCACTTTCTCTTAAAACAAGCCCTGCTCATCTCCACCTTAAATCCCTCCCCTGGCTTCCAATTAACTTCTGGAAAGTTGTCCTTCATATCCTCAGAGCTCTCCACTCGTCTGCCCTCCCGAAATATCCACTTTGATTTCTCGCATGCCACTGCTTGTTCCCTGCACTCTGCTCATAACTCTTACCTTTCCACTGTACATATATACATATACATGTGTATATATGGGTGTCTATATATATCTATAGATATATAGCCAATAAAGAATATCCCTTGTGATATATATATATATATATATATATATATATATATATATATATATAAAAATATAAATATAAATATAGCTGTGTGCTCATCTGCATGTCTTAGGCAGGTCTGCAACCCCATTAAGGTCGAAACAGCTGTCTGTGCGTGGGTTTACTGGCTATGCATCTTAACCCTGGCTGTGCTTAAAGCTGTGACCATGCAGCAAGCTTAAGCCTATAGGGAACCATGTTTAAAATGGTTTTGAAGCAAAAAGTGGCACTGTGTGCTCATTTGCATGTCATTTCCCAGAATCCCTTACTGCAGTGGAAGTGCTGTGTGCTGGGTGATAATGGTGAAAGGCAGGGTTGCAGACCTGCCTAAGACATGCAAATGAGCATACAGTTATATTTCCATTTGCTATATATATATATTTTTTTATTTATATATCAAATATTCATGCTGCTTTGCAAAATAAATTTTATAAAACAGCATACAACCATAGCAGTCAAATTAGGTAGTGCAATGATATATTCAGCATTCAATGTTTTATCAGACAAGCATTTTGTTAACACTGGCATGCAACTGCTGTTTCCCACTTAATCAATTGTGACAATTTACTCTTGTGGGTCACTTTAATTTTAACTTTCCATCTGACTATAATATATCTTTCAACTAAACTAAGGCCGTTACACAACCCTAAAACACGTTTCGGCTGGGTTTTTTCCATTTGTGCCAGATTACAGAATCATGAGGTCATAACCTTAATTAATGTAATCAGGCAATTATGATTGTAAAATGTCAGCACATAAAAGTCGTAGTTTAGCATTAATCATATGTTTAAACTACAGAGTGGCAAATCTTTTGATTAAAGGCACGAATTATCATAAGTGGAGGTTTATCTTGAAGTACAAGGATAATTATAATTTTCCTTTGTATGAGGTATTTAACCAAAGTGCTGTAGATGTTTATGGACTGACAATGTATAATCCCAGTTACATTCCTGTTATGTACCACACATTTGAGTTGTAATAAAGTAAAAGCATGCATCTATTTTGTGCTCGTTATTCTTTAATTTAGTACAGCATTGGCACAGTACTCAGTGACCCACAGTTTGATATGAAAGAGTATTGGTAAGCAGTTTGTTGTAAGTAATAAACAGTTTGTTGGTAAGCATGTACAGTATAAGCAGACTGCTAACAATAGTGTAAATTCATAGGTGCACAAAATAGAAAGAAAAGACTGCCATATATAAGTAGCACAGAGACTACTTAAAGCTGCAGTTCAGTCAATATCCTGCATGTGTGTTTTTTTTAATAAATCAGTTCTGTAGTAAGAAAAAATACTTTTAGCATTTTCTGTTTTTAAAAAAACAACTTTGAAAGACCAATTTTCTTGTATTCTATTTTAACAGCCATTTGCTAAGGCACTGCCCCTTCATGTCCTGTCACAA
>CM071568.1:69138448-69201537 GCA_036426205.1 Ascaphus truei
GTGTGTGTGTGTGTGTGTGTGTGATATTCCAGTGGTGTGCCTTTAAATAGGGAATGTGCCCTCCCATCTACTTCCTGGCTTCTTGTTTGACAGAAAGGAGACCTTCCTAATTACTATACTGTCATCTTGAGGGCAAAGCCAAATTGACCGAGTATTTAGGAGCAGTTGATTGCAGCCTTTTGATCAGACGTCCAGAGTTGTCTTGAGTTTTTGAATGTGTATACAGTTGTGCAATATAAAAATACATGTATTAATTAATTTATGTTTATGTGTAATAGTTATGTTATTTCATGAGATTGTTTCCATTTTTATAGACATTGTTATAGAGTATATTATTATATTTATTTATTGTCACAACTCAGGGGATCTTGACATATACTGTAGCTTGATTGTTTGTATTTATGGTTAAATATACCAATTATGAGTGGGTTTTTGGGAAAGGCCAACAGCCGTCTCGGTGCTGCAAGGCATGTGCGGTTTGTGATCCTTATGTGGCAAGTTTGTTTAACGGTTGGATCTGATCTGATTAATTTACTGTTGCCTTTAAGCAGGGGGTTGTTGGAAAGGTCCTCTTGGGGTGCGTGCGCGCGCACAAGCGTGCGTGTGTGTGTGGTTATGGTGGGTGAAAAAGGCAACAAGAAACCTCCACCGTATTGCATATAGCAAATAAAAAGATCACTTGTGAGAACATTCACATGTCTTAGGCATTTCTGCAACCCTGCCTTTCACCATTATCCCCAGCATACAGCGCTTCCACTGCAGCAAGGGATTCTGGGAAATGACGTGCAAATGAGCACACAATGTGTCACCTTTTGTCTGAAAAACCATTGTTACATGGAGCCCATATAAGCTAATGCTCGCTGTTAACACAGTTTTAAAAGCACAGCATGGGAATCAGATGCAAAGCCAGAGAAACCATTCACAGACATGTTTCAACCTTAATGGGTATCATCAGTGTGAAGTTGGTTGTTATTCTGAAGCCAGGGCACGTTGGTATGAATGGCTCCCGATAGCATTAACACAGTTCCCTTTTAAATCCTCCAAGTCCTGTAATATTTACCTCCACTTTATTGGGAAAAGGTAGCATGGTACAATGCTTGTGGATGGTGTGTATTGGTGTATTATTAGTTAGAACCGGTAAAAAAGAGATGGCCTCACCAAGGGTTATAAACAGAGAAAGGTTCTTCTTTACTCACTGTCCCAGGGTTGAAAAGAGAAGTGAGTGGCGGTGTGGGCAAAGGATAGTCTAGGGACAGACCATGTCTGAACACAGGAGGGGGGGGCCGACTAGTCCATTCTGGTGAGATCTCAGACTGCTGTACACGCTCACTGATGTCATGCTCGCAGGCAAGGAGTGCAAACATTGTTGCAAGCCACCCGCAGGCCCAGTATGTTTCTGCAGACTCCATGCACTGGGAATAAAATCTGACAGGCAAAACTGCAAGGAGAGAGGGGGGTGAGTCAGAAATGTGGCTCTTGTTCCATAACACTCCCCGTCTGGTATCTGTAGATACCACTATATGGCTAGCTATGTGGAACATATGTGCAATACATACAACATAACAATATACTGCAAAGGTCCATATTTCCATAGCAATGTGATACCGGCTGGTACCACTGGCATCAAAGTCCTTTGGCCAGGCCTTCCAGTAAGGGAAGCCAGGTGGGTGCGCAGCTCTTGGTTAGCTTGACGCACCACAATGTCTCTTAAAAGTCCACGGCACTCTTGGTCGTGCAGGTATCTTTGGATACTATTGTCTCTATTGTCCTTAGTGTTTATTTGTAATTCCTTGCATGCTCCAACGAAATTGGTACCACAATCGGAGCGTATTTGTTTAACTGGTCCTCTGACTGCAAAGAACCTTCTGAGGGCATTTATGAAGCTTGAAGCATCCATAGATTCTATAACCTCGATGTGTATAGCTCGTGTACTCATGCAGGTGAAGAGTACCGCCCATCGTTTGCTGTTTGCTAGCCCGCCTCTAGTTCTACGTGAGATGACCATCCAGGGCCCAAATACATCGAGTCCTACATAGGTAAAGGGGGGTTCTGTGTTAAGTCTGTCGATAGGTAGATCCGCCATCCTTTGGTCTTGGCTTTTGCCTCTCAGCATTCGGCACCTAACACATTTGTGGAGATTACTGGCCACACACCTTTTCATGCCAACGACCCAAATGCCCGCCGCCCTAATGGCGCCTTCGGTGAAGTGTCGTCCCTGATGCATGACTTGTTCGTGGTAGTGGCGCACCAACAAAGTGGCAATGTGATGCCGGCCAGGGATGATAAGAGGGTTGCTTTCCTCCCTGCTCAGTTGGGACTTATTGAGGCGGCCTCCTACTCTCATGAGGCCGTCTTTGTCGATGAAGGGATTCAACTTCCAAAGTGGACTGTTTTCGTTAACACTCTTCTTTCCGCGAATGCATTTGATCTCTTCCGCATATGTTTCTCTTTGAACATGACTGAGAACAGTTTCCTTAGCCTTTGTAATTTCCTCTACGGTGCGCAGCTCTTTGCAGATGTGCCAGCCGTGGCAGCCGGTAGTTTTACCATCTGGTGTCTGGCGGAAGGAGGAGGCTATATGCCCGAGACGGGCTACTGTTCGCAGAAGGGCCGTCCACTTTGAGAAGCGTTGGAATCGATGTGATCCGAATGCGTTTTTGTGCGATACATTGGTGAGTACCACGGATACTTGTAGGGGCCTTATCTCCGTATCCTTTTCGGGGTCCACGAGTTCAAAATCGTCAACTGGGGTTGGTAGCGTTTCCGCAGGCTGCGCAAGAAACATTGGTCCTGTGAGTCACGACGTATTCTGCAGTTGAGATGCGGGTACTGATCTGGTGGCGTGATCTGCGGGATTTTGCTCTGTGGGCACGTGGTGCCATTGTTCTGGTTGGGTTGACTTCCTGATTCTTTCTACACGGTTAGCTACGTATACGTAGAATCTCCTTTTCTTATTGTAGATGTATCCCAGTACCACCTTGCTATCTGTGTAGAGTTTGACGGCATCTGGTTTGCTGTCCATCTCATTCTCGATAAGCTCCGCCAGTTCTACTGCTAACACTGCACCACACAGCTCGAGTCTGGGTATAGTATGGTCAGGTTGTGGCGCCAGCTTAGCTTTGCCAAGGATGAACCTGATGTGGCAACTTCCATCCACGTCCGTGGTTTTTAGGTAGGCCACCGCTGCTATAGCTTTGGTGGAGGCATCTGAGAACACGCAAAGCTCTTTGCTGTGTGCGACGGTGAGAGATATAGGTGAATAGGGGCGTGGGATTTGAAGTTGCTCGAGGGCCTTCAAGGAGTGTTTCCACGTTTCCCACTCTTTCCGTTTTTCTGGAGGTAGTGGGGTGTCCCATTCCTGTTTTTCGAAGGACATTTCTCTGAGGAGGGACTTCCCTTGTATAGTGACAGGAGCCACGAATCCTAGCGGGTCGTAGAGACTGTTAACGGTGGACAGGACTCCGCGACGTGTGAAGGGTTTAACTTCGATGGCTACCTGGAACGTAAAGTTGTCTGTTTTAAGATTCCAGCTTATCCCCAGGCTCCGCTGTATGGGAGGCGTATCGGTCCCCAGATCCAAATTCTTTAGATCGTTTGCTTGATCATCTGCGTGGAACGCCTTCATCACTGTAGCACTGTTGGAAGCTTTTTGCATGAAGGCCACAAAGTGTTCCTTGGTCTCCGGTTTCCTTTGTAGGTTGCGGCGGAGCGGAGCGAGCCTAGACATAGCATGGTCTCTGTTGTTTGGGAGGCGTCTTCTTGGCGAACGGAAAGGTAGTGGGGCCACCCAACTGCCCAATTCGTCCTTGAAGAGCTCCTTATCCATTAACCTCAAGAATTCTTTGTCTTCCATTGATGGCGCCTGTTTGTCGTCGTCCTTTGTTGTCTGGAACACTGTACTCCCTAGGTTGTTGGGGTATTTTCTTGCCACAGGCGCGTCTCCATAGTTCCTTTTGGTCTCGAGCTTCTCGTGGACCTGAAAGTGGTTAGGACAAGGTTTGAAGTGGGATATACGACCGTTCTCCAACAAGTTCGTTCGTAGGGCGCCTACGTTGTCGGGTCCTCGTATCCTGTCTATGCATACTTCTCCCACTACCACCCATCCTAGATCGAGCCTTTGAGCGCTTGGGCCGTTGTGGTCCCCATTTCGCTGTTCGCGGATCTTGTGTGCTCTCATGATGTCTCTGCCAAGTAGCAGCAGGATCTGGGCATCTTCGTCTAGTGGTGGGATATGATCGGCAATGGTTTTTAGATGGGGATGGTGTCGCGCGACGTCTGGCGTGGGGATCTCAGTCCTATCTTCTGCCATGTGATTGCACTCGATGAGTGTGGGAAGGGGCATGCTCACTTTGCCGTCTATTGAGCATATGGTGTAGCCATTCACTCTTCTCCCTGTAGTCTCCATTCGCCCTGCGCACGTTCTGAGAGTGTAAGGAGAAGTACTGTCTTGTATGTTGAACATATCGAAGAATTCTGACCTGACCAGCGATCGGTTGCTCTGGTCGTCGATGATTGCATACATCCGTTTGGCTCTTTGGGGTTGTCCCTCTGGGTGCACTGCTACCAGACATATTTTAGAGCAAGATCTACCGTCGTTTCCTTCTCCGCATACTTCTGTGCATTTGGATGCTACTGACGTCGGGGGGGGGGGGGCCATTCCTGTTTTTCGAAGGACATTTCTCTGAGGAGAGACTTCCCTTGTATAGTGACAGGAGCCACGAATCCTAGCGGGTCGTAGAGACTGTTAACGGTGGACAGGACTCCGCGACGTGTGAAGGGTTTTTCTTCGATGGCTACCTGGAACGTAAAGGTGTCTGTTTTAAGATTCCAGCTTATCCCCAGGCTCCGCTGTATGGGAGGCGTGTCGGTCCCCAGATCCAAATTCTTGAGATCTGGTGCTTGATCATCTGCATGGAACGCCTTCATCACTGTGGCACTGTTGGAAGCTATTTTGTGCAACCTTAGGTTGGCCTTTGCTAACATCTTTTGTGTCCTCTTGAGTAGATCTACGGCTTCTTCTTCGGTGGGAACTGATTTTAATCCGTCGTCCACATAGAAGTCTCTTTCGACGAAGCTCCTGGCGTCTTTCCCGAACTCTGTTTCTCCGTCTTGGGCCGTTCTTCTGAGGCCGTAGGCTGCCACTGCAGGTGATGGGCTGTTCCCGAAGACATGTACTTTCATGCGGTACTCCGTGATTTCTTTTTCTATGTCGTCATCTTGGTACCACAGGAATCTTAGGTAGTTACGGTTGTCTTCTCGCACAAGGAAGCAGTGGAACATCTGTTGAATGTCTGCGGTTACGGCGATAGGTTCCTTGCGGAAGCGGATCAGCACTCCCAGAAGACTGTTTGTCAGATCCGGCCCGGTGAGGAGAACATCGTTTAGGGAGACTCCCTGATGCTGAGCGCTGGAGTTGAATACCACTCGGATTTGGCCAGGTTTCTGGGGGTGGTAGACGCCAAACGACGGGAGGTACCAGCATTCTTCGCCTTCTTTCAGTGGGGGCGCCGACTCTGCATGGCCACTGTGGAAGATTTTTTGCATGAAGGCCACAAAGTGTTCCTTGGTCTCCGGTTTCCTTTGTAGGTTACGGCGGAGCGAAGCGAGCCTAGACATAGCATGGTCTCTGTTGTTTGGGAGGCGTCTTCTTGGCGAGCGGAAAGGTAATGGGGCCACCCAACTGCCCAATTCGTCCTTGAAGAGCTCCTTATCCATTAACCTCAAGAATTCTTTGTCTTCCATTGATGGCGCCTGTTTGTCGTCGTCCTTTGTGGTCTGGAACACTGTACTCCCTAGGTTGTTGGGGTATTTTCTTGCCACAGGCGCGTCTCCATAGTTCCTTTTGGTCTCGAGCTTCTCGTGGACCTGAAAGTGGTTCGGACAAGGTTTGAAGTGGGACATACGACTGTTCTCCAACAAGTTCGTCCGTAGGGCGCCTACGTTGTCGGGTCCTCGTATCCTGTCTATGCATACTTCTCCCACTACCACCCATCCTAGATCGAGCCTTTGAGCGCTTGGGCCGTTGTGGTCCCCATTTCGCTGTTCGCGGATCTTGTGTGCTCTCATGATGTCTCTGCCAAGTAGCAGCAGGATCTGGGCATCTTCGTCTAGTGGTGGGATATGATCGGCAATGGTTTTTAGATGGAGATGGTGTCGCGCCACGTCTGGCGTGGGGATCTCAGTCCTATCTTCTGCCATGTGATTGCACTCGATGAGTGTGGGAAGGGGCATGCTCACTTTGCCGTCTATTGAGCATATGGTGTAGCCATTCACTCTTCTCCCTGTAGTCTCCATTCGCCCTGCGCACGTTCTGAGAGTGTAAGGAGAAGTACTGTCTTGTATGTCGAACATATCGAAGAATTCTGACCTGACCAGCGATCGGTTGCTCTGGTCGTCGATGATTGCATACATCCGTTTGGCTCTTTGGAGTTGTCCCTCTGGGTGCACTGCTACCAGACATATTTTAGAGCAAGATCTACCGTCGTTTCCTTCTCCGCATACTTCGGTGCATTTGGATGCTACTGACGTCGGGGGGGGGGGGGGGGGAAGGAGAGAGGGGGGTGAGTCAGAAATGTGGCTCTTGTTCCATAACAGTTGTACTGCTAAGACATGTGAATGTGTTCACAAGTGATCTTTGGACAAATGACCAATAGTATATAAAAATATAAACAATTTAATAAAACAGACAAATAATGCCCCTAACTTGATAAACAAATGTGAGATATAAAAAATAAAAACATATACATATTTGAATAAACAACGATGATTAAAAAAAAAATAAGTAATAATTTTAATTAAAAAACAGTAATTAAAATGATTACTTACTGTTTTTTTAATCATTGTTGTTTATTCAAATATGTATATGTTTTTATTTTTTATATCTCAAATTTGTAGTCCTAGTATCCTCGACCTCAGCTTGTACCTGGACCCCCGCCTTCTCTACACCTCGACCTCGGCTACGCACGTTGTATTGTATAGTGTGTTTTTATATATATAGCGCCAAAAGTTTACTCAGCACTTCACAAAGAATACAGTACAGGGAATTATAATAATACAATAAGCGCAGCAAAATCATCAGACAATAGGAAAGGAAATCCCTGCTCCGAAAAGTTTACAATCTAAGTGGTACGTTGGGAGACTTACAGACAGCAGGTGAGGAAATAAGTGCTGTAGATGCTGTAGTTGACTGTTGTACTTCTCCTACCCTTTCCCTGCCACATGACTGCACACCGGACGGACACAGTCTCGCGGCTGCAGGCTGGTGTATTCTAAATCTCCACCTCAGCCTCACGGTTCTGTCCTGTTTGTGGCGAGCATCCATTACAGCATGTGCCTTGTACTTGTTTATATGCTGTAAAGATCATTACAATTGTAAGTGCATTACTTATCTTTCAATGAATTTATAAGGAAAAACGGAATTACTCTATTGGCCTGTAGCGCTTTTTTCATCTTTTTTCTCAACATCTCTGCTAAGCCCTCTTTGTTTCAGTGCGCCTGGTAACTCATTACCATCATGGAAGGATAAATTCTTTATAACAAATTAAACAGATGAAATACATTTGCTTTCTGCAAGGATATACAATGAAGCAATCTGCCTGAAGCCCAAAGGGGACATCACTGACTGTCTTCTGGTGGGCAGGGACAATGCTGGTCACTGTAATATGTTATATAGTCTGGTTCTCTAGATTATTAGATTCTCAATATTCTAAGTTTATGATGTAAGAGATACTGTTACGGACTAGCCTGGGACTGTTGGAGTAGCAGCTGAAGGCTGCACGAACAGTACAAGATCATCAATAAATTGTACTTATTTATCATTATTGAATACAGAAATTCCACAACATTGCAGTCACTCTCAAAATTATCCTTCACCTTTACATAGTTACATAGTAGATGAGGCTGAAAAAAGACGTACTTTCATCAAGTTCAACCTATGCTAAATTTAGACCGCAGATACTTTATCCTATATCTATACTTACTTATTGATCCAGAGGAAGGCAAACAAAAAACTCCAGTGTCACATCATCCAATGATACCTCATAAGGGGAAAAATAAATTCCTTCCTGACTCCAAGAATTGGCAATCGTATTAATCCCTAGATCAACATCCTTCCCATGTATACTGATTTGGTATATCCCTATGTACCTTTCCTTTCAAAAAAGATGTCCAACCTTTTTTTGAACAAATCTATTATATCTGCCATCACAGTCTCCATGGGTAAATGAATTCCACAACTGTTCTGCCCTAACTGTAAAGAACCCTTTCCTTTGTTGCTGGTGAAATCTCCTTTCCTCCAACCTTAAGGGATGACCCTGAGTCCTTTGTACTGCCCGTGGAATGAATAGTTCTTTTGAAAGCTCCTTGTATTGTCCCTGAATATATGTTATATAGTTATATAGTTATATAGTTATCATATCCCCTCTTAGACGCCTCTTTTCTAATGTAAATAAGTCTTATATAGCTAGCCTCTCCCCATAAATTAGATTGTCCATTCCCTTTATTAATTTGGTGGCTCTTCTCTGCACTCTCTCTAGATCCATAATGTATTTTCTTAGGATTGGTGCCCAAAATTGTACTCCATATTCAAGGTGTGGTCTTGCTAATGCTTTATAAAAGGGGCATAATTATGTTTACTTCCCTTCCATCCATTGCCCGCTTAATGCAAGATAAGATCTTGTTTGCCTTTGTAGCTACTGCATGACTTTGGGCACTATTGCTAAGCCTGCTGTCTACAAGCACTCCCAAATCCTTCTCCATCAAGGATTCCCCCAATTTATCCCCATTAAATTTGTAAGTCACCTTTTTATTCTTCCATCCCAAATAACCTTTGAACTGATTTTCTTCTACCTATGCTTTTCCACAACTTCTTGTCCTACTAAACTAGACTGTTTAAAAAAAAATCAACTTTGAAACACTTTATTGACTAAGCTCAGCTTTTTTTTAATAATAATAATAATAATAATAATAATAATAATAATAATGTCCATGTGTCCTCTTGGCTACCAATCTGCCCTGCCTAACACATAAACCCTGGTACCAGTGCAGGCACTGTTAGGGTTAATCTGGGTTTTCCTCTGCAGTAAGCAGCTCCTTGAGTGACAGGGGAGGTGGGTAGAGGTCTGTGTTCTGCCTTATCAGGGGCTCAGACATAAGACCTACTCCCTGGGTACATAAGGGTCTGCACAGCCAAATGTAGGAGTTCTATGCAGAGTTCTAGGAAGTGTGGAGTCAGAGCTCTGCACACCTTCCTTCCTCTCCCTTAGGGGAGTGGGACAACTGCCCCTTATGCCACCAGGGCAAAAGGGAAGAGCTGAGGATAGACCTTTAGGGCCTCAAGCTCTGGGTGTTGACTCCAGAGTCTAGGAAAGGAGTATACCATTGTATGCTGTATCCTATTTTATAGAGAATAAAAGAATAAAAGAGTTGTTCCAGTTTTGTAAACTCCTGTCTAAGAGTGCAGCTATTCAGGGAGAGTACCAGAGAGAGCTTTCCTGCAGGAACGGCACCCAGTATCTGCTGGGGCCTTTGAGGAATGGAGGCACTACACCAGTAAGAAAGAACCACCCAGCCATGAAAGCCTGTCCTTCTACGTCCCCACTACCATCGGTGGATGCTCAGTATTCTGTGAGCCAGCAAGTGAGCAGCACAAAACACCATCTATTAGTGAAATCTCCCAGAGGGTTGGTGAAAACCTGTTACAATAATAATAATTGTTTGTTTTTGTGTAGCGCTGCTTGTTTTATGTAGTGTTTTACAGAGACATTTTGAAAAAACAGTCCCTGCCCCATTGAGCTTACAATACAGGCATAACCCCAAATTAACGTACGCAATGTGTCCAGAGCATGTATGTAAAGCGAAAATGTACTTAAAGTGAAGCACTACCTTTTTTCCACTTATCGATGCATGTACTGTACTGCAATCGTCATATACGTGCATAACTGATAACGCATTTGTAACGGGCTCTATAGTCTCCCCGCTTGCGCACAGCTTCGGTACAGGTAGGGAGCCGGTATTGCTGTTCAGGACCTACTGACAGGCGCATGCACAAGCTACCGTTTGCCTATTGGGCGATATGTCCTTACTCGCGAGTGTACTTAAAGTGAGTGTCCTTTAACCGGGGTATGCCTGTATATATTTATTTATTTTTAGCCTAAGGCACAGCGAGATAAAGTGACTTGCCCAAGGTCACAAGGAGCCGACACCAGGAATTGAACCAGGTTCAAACTCAATGCCAATGTCTTTACTCAGTGAGCCGCTCCTTCATCCCATTCCATGGCACAGTCAGTTTTAAGAGTGCAGAGTAAAAGGGCCAGTTGCTGTAGTGTTAAGGTGCTCCACATTATCTCCTGCAGTTTTTATGGTAATTAAACACTCATACCAAACACATGCTATTTGCAATGTGAAAGCAAGAATGGGAAGCAGAAACAGCATGCTCAAACAGCTTGTAAATAAAGGGGGATTTCCGTTAAGCAGTATATGTCAGCAAAATATTACTATTGTCTACTGCTTCACACGGAAAAAAAATTAAAAACTTCACAAGATGAACAGAACAGATTTTAATGTGCATACCAATAAACATGTAAAGATTCATGTTAAACAACTCAACAAACTTTTTATTTCTCCTAAAATTTATAACAGGTGGTCCATACAGTATATGAAAGATTCTCGGATGCACAACTGGTGCAAAAATGTCGTTTTTATATGTATGGTTGTTGTTTTCCTACGTATTTCAATCGTTGTTCGTTTTGCTTGACAAGGCAAACTATATTTACACATTGATTCTAAGTGAAACATATATGAAAATTACTTTTTTGTAATGTTATCTTGAAGCTGAAACACACAATCTGTGATCAGATATGGACACCAATGTCTCAAACAATCACAGCCCGCTGACTTGAGATATTGACCTCAAGACCTCAAACAAATCATTTTCATTTGGTATTTTAAATAATGTGACCAGCGTTTTGCATTGAATTTCAGAACCTTCCCCACAGATCTTGCAAGGTAATTTTGGTGCATGTATGACAGGGAGATAAAGTTAATTGCCGACGTCTGCATGAAGAGCTATCACTGGGATACAAACCGAGTTTACTCACATCAAAGGCAGTCATTACCACGGAGCTACCCAGGTCTTTTTTGATGCTACAGTAGTTCTTAGTCTTCCCTAAGTTTTCTACAAGTTAAGGTTAGGCAGTTTGGGCTCCATTAAATCTGAAACTCTGCAAACCTGAGAGGTCCGGATTTTCCGAACCTGATCTGTGCGGGACACTCACAGTTGGGTTTTATCCGGAGCGCATGTTCATATCTAGGATCTGAATCTGGGACAGAAACAAACCAAAACACATTTCTGCCTCAAATTGAAATGTGGGTCCCTCCTTACACTCCTGAAAGTCTTATGCCCCCCCGGTAGCTTGGAAGATGGGGGATTAGAAGTTACTGCCCCACAAAATCCCCTCCCGTATTTCCCTACCTCCTCTGGTGCAGCTGTAGTTGACTTCAGGGTTTATGGTCTGTTGCTGGTTCCGTCTCCTCTGACATCAGGATCCAATCAGCAGAGGCAGACACACAGGAGGCCTTAGAGCTGCAGTTAACTCCTGCAGATCCTACAGCTGCACTGGAAGAGGTCAGGGAGGTCTCAGTTCGTTTGAACATGGCACATCCTAAATGCGAGACAAGATCTGCCTGCAGTTATGCGAATATGATTTATTCTGCCATTCAAGACAGTACAGATAAGAGGGCATCTCTATCTGAGATCTATCATCATTTTTCTATGAAAAACAAAAGTCTGGAAGAATTATTTTCGACAACTTAAGCCTTAATGATTGCTTTATTACAATCGCATGCCCTGGCATGAGGGGCGTGTACTGGGCATTACACTTCATGGATGGGTTTATTCGATTATGGCAACTTTCAAAGGAGAAAGAGATTGAATAGACCTTTCCGAACCGGTCACACCAATCTGCTCCCATCCGAGTACCTGCCCCAATAACATTACCCGTACAGACAAACCAAATCCAAAAATGAGACGAACCTACATCCCAACTACAGGATCGACTCAAACAACGGCAAGCAGCACCCCTTTTCATCAAGTCATACAACTTCTACAATGGGTTGCTGCCACCCAATTTTCAAATGAGGTTTTCGACCTCTCCTCCCTGGTTTCAAACTCGGCCATCTCACCTGTCAAATGGCAGTTCAGGCTATGCACCTGTGAAAGACCAGTCTATTAAGACAGCTCTCCCTCCATTAGTGAGGATATTAGAGATTTTTGCAGGTGCAACAGTGTTAGGACCTACAAATGGGCCATACTGTGAAGTGATTGCAGGCTTAAAATACTTTGGCCAAAGAATTGAACTAAATGACCCTTGTTTATGAGAAGATAAATAGATAAGTATTTGACTATATAATGTGTCATGTTGAATGTAGCACTGGGGCTTTTAGTCTTTTGTTCTATACATACGGTCACAATGAAGTCAAAATCCTAGTAGCTTACAGGGGCTTTGTGTGTCCTATGACAGATTTCAAATGAATTAGTATAAGAATTTTTTTTTTTGAAGTTTGCTGAAGTCATGAACAGTAATACAAATAAATATGAAGCTCAATATCTGTAAGGGTTCTGGTCCTGGGTTTAGCTGGAACTCACCCTTACATGACTCTAGAGGTTCCAGGCAAATCTCTCCCTGAACTGAGCAATTGGGAACAGTTGTTTCTGGACACACTGCAGTCTGCATAGTTGCTGCCTTCTTTGCACCTCTGCCACTATTGGCTGTCCATGCTATTTAGGGTCTGCCCCTTCCACCAGGAAGGGACTGAGCATAACACTTTCTTTCTGGGTAATCTATGCTTGTCATAAGCACCTCTGCTTTGGCTGTCTGCAGTATATCCTGCTTCCAAAAACCTATACCCTGCTTCATGAGGCCTTCCCAATGACGTCATCAGAAGTGGCAGCGTCCAGACGTAGGACTAGCAGGAGATTTCTACCGCCAGGCTTGTATCAGTAGCAGCGTCCGTTGATATATTTGCGGTTTATCTATGCGCTATATGGATATTATATCCATTATCTATTCATTTATTTCGGTGATTACTGAAATTTGACATTTTTTAGACCGCGGATGTGTACTTCAAACGGAGTGGTAATATTACCAACACCATAATACATGCATATACACTCCGTGATATATCTAAGCTGCACCTGGCCATATACTGCATAGTCCATAGAGGCATACACTATGATCTGAGTCTAGCTATATCAACGGTCATTTGAATCTATGGTGGGGACATTATATTCCATCATAACACCGTTTTAGATAGATTTACTACCATTTCAATACTATACTGCACAAGAATGATGATTCATGCTAGGCACTTTGGCAGAGAATGATAACGGATTTAACCCTGTTGTTCTATGCAGTACAATATATGTGAATGATATCTCTGCCTATTGTAATGCCAGCGAGGCATGCTATATGACACTACCTGTTTTCCTACCTACTGTAAGACACTTGAGTCTGTATAATTAGACGCTTTGTTTGACAGCAAGTATATTGATATTAGAATCAGTACTTAAAATATCTATCGATTTTGCTGATCCTGCCACTTCACTACGGGGTTATTTTAATGTTTGAATGTGATTTATGTGTTTTTAATGTATATATTTGAATAAAACTTTATTGTTTTTCCTGGCCAGTTTGGTTTAGATGGGACAATTGGACCTATCTACTATATCATTTTGATAGACCAATGTTAGTCTGTTTATTACACTCCATACAATGAGTGCTCTACTGTGAGGGAACCTTTTTGATCCTACCTGGGATCTACCTTGACAGTCAAATAATCTGTTAGGCAGCCACCAGGTATTCATTGTGTTAATCAATTCTTTCTGTGTGTATTTCACAATCACTTTGAATTCAATTAGTAGTAGCACAGTACCGCCCTTTTTTTCACAATATATTACTGTTTACTTTCAATAAAATGTCTCACTAAGCAGTTCCTCCTTCTCTTACCGTGCACCCCAAAACTGGAACAATCTACCGGAGATTTTCACAGCCACCACCACTCAAAGTTCTTTCAAACTAAAGCTGTCTTACATTTTAACCTGGTCTGTAACTGTTACATATGCCTATAATATATATTATCTCTAACTGTGCATGCAATGTCTTGTATATAATGTATACCCTGTTCACTTATGTAACTATGTATGTAACCATTTATTATTTGTCATCTTAACTCTATGCCCTAGAAAACGAGAGGTAACTCTCAATGTAGTACTTCCTGGTAAAACATGCTATAAATAAATAAATAAGTGCATACATTGTTAAATAAAGATTTCTATCATTGTTTTATATAATAATATAATAAAAAATATAATAACAATATAGCAATTGCTATAATAATTGCCATCCACAGCTATACAGTAAGATATGCGTGAACCATTCATGTGCTCCTCCGCCTACGTGTCTGTTGTTAGGGGCATGGGCGTCCGCAAGGGGGGGCGCTTGCCCCCCCCTGGATCACTCGCAGTCCTGGCCGTGCCCAATGAAGACTCAAAAACAATTCCCCTGCCGGACTCCCCCCCCCCCGTACCTTCGTCCTCCTCCTGCTCCCCCCACTCGTGCTCCCGGGCCCCGTCTCCCTCCTCCTCGTCCCCGGAGCCCTGGCTGAAGTCGATGCGCTGTGCCAGGCGCGCCAAGTTCTCGGACATGGACAGCGGCGGCTCGTAGGTCTCCGAGCCATCCAGCCCCACCTCCTGCACCTGCTTCTCGCATGCCGACTCTATACTTATCCGCACCGCCGGGCCCCCCGACATCTTCCCGCCGCTGCTGCACTCACACAGCACGGGAACAGCGCTGCACTCACACAGCACGGGAACAACAACCTGAAGCAGCCGCTGCACTCACAGACAGCACGGGAACAACAACCGGAAGCGGCTGTTGCACCGAGCTCGCTCCGTGTGCGCATGCGCGGTAACAGTACGGGTACACAGCGGGACCAAACATAGCCAGTCTGTCACTTCGCGGACAGTTGTATGTGTGTTGTGTACCCTCTAAGCACAGAGAGGATGCACATCTGCGGCGGGGCTGTGTGGAAACAAGATAGCAGGCTGACGGATCCTGTGTCAGTTGTAACATGGCAGAGGTCACAGTGTGCTGGTGCTAGGGGCACAGAGTGGTATTACTTTGTATGTGTAATCCCTTTGCTGGCTGCAGGGCCTGCAACACTGTACTTGATATTGTGTTTGTTTGGCACACCATCAAGAGAAAGATCCCAGATAAAGAAGCACTCTTTCCCCCCACGTAGTAGTGCAACTGGTAGGAGTGATGTGTTTAATACTTCCACTTTAATAGTATTCACATTATAATACATTTTGACTCAGATATATGACAACGATTTTAAAATATAATAGTAGGAATATAAGGCTCCCTGATCTGCTGTGTGTAGTATTCTAATGGTTAAATTAAGTCTACACGGTGCTGAATAATAATAATAGTAGCATGCTCTTGTATAGCACTGCTAGTTTTATGTAGCGCTTTACAGAGACATTTTGCAGGCACAGAGCTTACAATCTATGTTTTTGGTGTCTGAGGCACAGGGAAATAAAGTGACTTGCCCAAGGTCAACAGGAGCCGAACCAGGTTCCCCTGCTTCAAACTCAGTGCCAGTCAGTGTCTTTACTCACTGAGCCGCTCCGCCCTGAAGATGTATGTCTATCCCTGCATACTGTATATATGATAGCCTGTTATTGCTCTAATGCTCCGCCATTCAGATCACACAGAGTGCAGGGCTGTTATGGCCCTAACTTGTAATCAGGGCTGCCTCTGCATAGCAATAGTGGGTGATGGTTAGGATGTGCCTCCAGCTGGGCTTAGGTTGTGCTCATGGGCGTCCGCAGAAGGGGGGGCGCTTGCCCCCCCCTGGATCACTCGCAGTCCTGGCCGTGCCCAATGAAGTCTCAAAAACAATTCCCCTGCCGGACTCCCCCCCCCCAACCTGATTGGCTGGCGCTTTGCCAGGATTTTTTTTTTTTTGGCTCGCAGCCAGGCTCTGAGCTGTGAAGCCGCCATTTCTTCTAGAGCAGGTAAGCAATGTCCCATGTCCTCCCATGCTTCTCCGCTGGCCTCCTTTGGCCCCCTCACTGGTCTCCCCTGGTCCCCCCACGGCCTCCCCTGGTCCCCCCACGGCCTCCCCTGGTCCCCCCACGGCCTCCCCTGGTCCCCCCAAGACCTCCCCTGGTCCGCCGACGACCTCTCCTGGACCTCCCCCGGTCTCCCCCCTGTCTCCCTGTCTCCCTCTCTCTGTCACCCTGCCTCGCGCTCTCTGTCACCCTGCCTCGCGCTCTCTGTCACCCTGCCTCGCTCTCTCTGTCACCCTGCCTCGCTCTCTCTGTCACCCTGCCTCGCTCTCTCTGTCACCCTGCCTCGCTCTCTCTGTCTCACACTCTGGATCTGGATATCTTATTTACCCTATATATCTTAACTGTACCTATACATGTACCTATACTGTACCTACACCAAAATAACCTATACTGCTTTCTTCCAGATCTGACTCTCAAGCTTCACACGGGAGAAAGCGGAATTCCCCCTAACGCAGAAGACTTTCTGCACTTAAGCGCCAGAGTGACATGGCAAGTTCTACAGGTACCCACCAGAACCGGCAACCCTGAGTAGCTGCTCTTTTCTGATATCATAACTACTTTCACAGTTGCTTTATTAAACTGCTTTCTCAAATTTGCTTGAAAATGCACCATTTGCACACTTTTTTTCAAAATTTTCTCGGGGGGGGGGGGGGGGGGGAGGGCAGACACTTGCCATGTCGTGTGAGGAAATCTCAAGAAGCCTGCCTTGGTAGCAGCTCACTCGATGTCCTGCTCCAGTAGGCATGGCAACTCAGAAGCATTGCACAACATGTTGCAGCATAGCCACGCAGAGCACAGTTATGTGTGCTCAGTACCCCTGATCCATGCAGCTGGAATAAAACATCTTCGACAGGCAGAAACTGCTAAAGGGCGCACGGGGGGCGTGAATCCATGAAACTGGTGGCCCTGCTATCCATAACAGTTGTACTGCTATATAACTGTGAATGTGTTTCAAGTTTGACTTTGGACAAATGACCAATATATATAAATTAAACAATTTAATAAAATACAGACAAATATATGCCCCTAACTGATAAACAATGTGAGATTAAAACTAAAACATATATCATATTGGATAAACAACGATGATAAAAAAAAAATAATATTAATTTTAATTAAAAAAACAGTATTAAATGTGATTACTTACTGTTTTTTTTTATGTCATTGTTGTTTCCTTACCAAATATGATATGTTTTTAAATTTTTTATATCTCCATTTGTAGTCCTCAGTATCACTCGCCCTTCCGCTTGTACCTGGACCCACCTCCGCCTTCTCTCGCTACCCACACCTTCGACCTCGGCTACTGCCACTTTCTATATTTGTATAGTTTGTTTTTATATCTACTAATTGCGGCAAAAGTTTACTTCAAGCCACTTCACAAAGAATACAGTACAGGACATTTGATAATAACTCTACTTAATAAGTCGCAGCACAGTACAATTCAGTACAGCTAGTGAAGCGAAATCCCTGCTCGAAATAGTTGACAATCGTAGTGGGTACCTTGGGTAGACTTACAGACAGCAGTGTGAGGAAACAATGTGCTGTAGAGTGGCTGTACTTTTGACTGTTTTGTAACTATCTCCTAACCCTTTCCCCATCGGCCACTAAGGGTGGCAACTGCATCATCCGTGACGGACACAGTCCCCTCTCGGCTGCAGGCTGGTGTTTCTAAATCTAAATCTCCACCCCTCAGCCTCACGGTCTTTCCTTGTGTTTTGTGTGGGACATGCCATTTAACGCTCATGTGCCTTGTACTTGTTATATTGCTTGTGAAAGATCATTACAATGTAAGGTGCATGTCTACTTACCTCTTCATGAACTATTTATAGGGACAAACGGAATGACTCTCATTGGCTCTGACGGCTTTGTTTCATCTTTTTTCTCAACCTCATAGGGCTCTCTGCTAAGGCCCTCTTTGTTTTCAGCGCCTGTAACGTCATTACCATCATGGCAGGAAAATTCTTTATAACAAATTAAACCGATGAAATACATTTGCTTTTTCTCTGGCAAGGATATACAATGCGGCCATCTAGCCTGAAATCCCAAAGTGACATCACTGACTGTCCTTCTTGTGGGCAGGGACATGCTGGTCCCTGTAATATGTATATAGTCTGGGTCTCTAATTATTAGATGCTCAATATCTAAGTTTATGAGTACAAGAATAGCTGGTACGGACTAGCCTGGGACTGTTGGAGGTAGCAGCTGAAGGCTTCACGACAGTACAAGCGTCATCAATAAATTGTAGACTGGTATTATCATTATTGAATACAAGAAATTCCACAACATTGCGAGTCCTCCTCAAAATTATCCTTCACCTTTACGGATAGTTTACTAGTAGATGAGGCTGAAAAGACGGTACTTTCTTCACATTCGAACCTTGCTAAATTTAGGACCGGCAGATACTTTATATCCTATTCTATAGCATTACTGTATTGATCCAGAGGAATGGCAAACAAAAAACTCCAGTGTCACATCATCCAATGATAGCCTCCTAAGGGGTAAAAATAAATTCCTTCCTGACCTCCAAAATTGGCAATCGTATTACTTCCCCTAGATCACCATCCTTCCATGTATACTGATTTGGTAATATCCCTATGTACCTTTCCTTTCAAAAAAAGATGTCCAAAACCCTTTTTTTGACAAATCTATTATTTCTGCCATCACAGTCGCCATGGGTACAATGATTCACAACACTGTTCTGGCCCTAACTTGTAAAGAACCTTTCTTTGTTGCTGGGTGAAATCTCCGTTCCTTCCCTCCAACCTTAGGGATACCCTGAGTCCTTGTACCTGGCCCGTGGAATGAATAGTTTTCTTTGAAAGCTCCTTGTTATTGTCCCTGAATATATTTTATATAGTTATATGTTATATAGTTATCATATCCCCTCTTAGACTTCCTCTTTTCTATGTAAATAAGTCTTATATAGCTAGCCTCTCCCCTAAATAGATTGTCCATTCCCTTTATTAATGTGAAGTGGCTCTTCTCTGTCACTCTCTCTAAGATCCATAATGTATTTTCTTCTTATGATTGGTTCCCACAATTGTACTCCAGATCAAGGTGTGGTCTTGCTATGCTTTATAAAAGGGGCATAATTATGGTACGTTCCCTTCCCTCCTTGCCCGCTTAATGCAAGATAATATCTTTTTTGTGCCTTTGTAGCTACTACTGCTGACTTTGGGCACTATTGCTCGTCCTGCTGTCCTACAAGCCCTCCAAATATCCTTCTCCATCACGTATTTCCTCCAATGTATCCCCATTAACTTTTGGTAAGTCACCCTTTTTTATTCTTCCATCCCAAATAACCTTTGAACTGATTTTTCCTTCTACCTTGCTTTTCCACACGTTCTTGTCCTACTGAAACTAGACTGTTTAAAAAAAAATCTTTGGAAACACTTTCTTGACTAAGCTCAGCTTTTTTTTAATATAAAATAATAATAATAAATAATAATATATAATGTCCATGTGTCCCTCTTGGCTACCAATCTTGGCCCGGCCTAACACATAACCCTGGTACCATGCAGGCACTGTTAGTGTATCTGGGTTTGTCCTCTGCAGTAAGCAGCTCCTTGAGTGACGGAGGTGGGTAGAGGTCTGTGTTCTGCCGTTCAGGGGCTCAACCTAAGACCTACTCCCTGGGGTACATACGGGTCTGCACAGCCAAATGTAGGAGTCTCTATGCAGATTTCTAGGAAGTGTGGAGTCAGAGCTCTGCAACCTTCCGTCCTCTCCCTAGGGGGTGGACCAACTGCCCCTTATGCCACCAGGGCCCCCCCCCCAAAAGGGAAGGAGCTGAGGATAGACCTTTAGTGCCTCAAGCTCTGGGTGTTTACTCCAAGAGCTATTAGGAAAGGATTTAACCATTTGTAGCTGTATCCTTTTTATAGATAATAAAGAATAAAAGAGTTGTTCCCAGTTTTGTAAACTCCCTCAGTCTAAGAGTTTGCAGTCTTTCTCAGGGAGAGTACCAGAGAGAGCTTTCCTGCAGGAACTGCACCCAGTATCGATCTGCTGGGGCCTTTGAGAAGGGAGGCACTACAACACCAGTAAGAAAGAACCACCCGCCATGCAAGCCTGTCCTTCTACTTTCCCCACTACATCGGTGGATTGCTCAGTATTCTGTGAGCCAGTACAAAGTGGAAGGCAACACAAAACACATCTATTAGTGAATCTCCAGAGGGTTGTGAAACCGTTACAATAATAAAATTGTTTGTTTTTGTGTACGCTGCTTGTTTTATGTAGTGTTTTTAACAGAGACATTTTGAAAAAAACATCCCTGCCCCATTGAGCTTACATACAGCATACCACCAAATAACGTACGCAATGTGTTCCAGAGCAGGTATGTAAAAGCTAAATGTATCTAAAGTGAGAGTCACTAACCTTTTTTTTCCACTTATCGATGCATGTACTGGTACTGCAAGCGTCAATTTTACCGTGCAATAACGATAACGTCATTTGTAACGGGCTCCTATAGTCTCCTCCCTCTCTTGCGCACAGCTTCTGGTACAGGTAGTGAGCCGGTATTTGGCTGTTTCAACCTACTGACCGGCGCATTGCAAACGCCTTACCTTTTGCTCTATTGTGGGCATATGTTCCTTACTCTCGATTGTACTTAAATAGTGCTCCTCTAACCGCGCGCTAATGCCTGTATATATTTATTTTTTTTATCCTAAGCACAGCGAGATAAAGTGACTCCCAAGGGCACAAGAGCCAGACACTCCAGAATTGAACCGGTTCAAACTCCCTGCCAATGTTTTACTCAGTTGATCCGCTCCTTTCATCCATTCCATGGCACGTCAGTTTTAAGAGGGCAGGTAAAAGTCAGTGCTGTTAGTGTTAAGTTTCTCCACAATTACTGCTCCGGAGTTTTCTATGGTACAGTTACGCCAAACACTCATACCAAACACATGCTATTGCAATGTGACAAGTCAAGTGAATGCGGAAGCAGAACAAGTCACCTGCTCAAACAGCTCTGGAACAAAAGTGGGATTTTCCCCGTAAGCAGTATATGCAGCAAAAATATTACTATTGTCTACGGCTCATCAACGGAAAAAAATCATTCAAACTTCACAAAGTGAACGCAGACAGATTGTTAATGTGCATATACCAATAAACATGTACAAGATTCATGTTAAACAACTCAACAAACTTTTTATTTTCCTAAATTTATAAACAGGTGGTTCCATCACAGTATATGAAAGATTCTCGGATGCACAACTGGTGCAAAAAGGTCGTTTTTATATGTATGGTTGTTGTTTTCCACGTATTTCAATCGTTGTTTCGTTTTTGGGCTTGACAGGCAAACTATATTTACAACCATTGATTTCTAATTGAAACATATATTGAAAATTACTTTTTTTGTAATTTTCTTGAATCTGAAACACACATCTGTGATCAGATATGGACCCCAATGTCTACAAAACAATCACGCCCGCATGACTTGAGATATTGACCTCCAAGACCTCAAACAAATCATTTTCATTTGGTTTTTTAAATAATGTGACCAGCGTTTTCAGTTGCTTCAGAACTTCCGCACAGATCTGCAAGGTAAGTTGGTGCTGTATGACATGAGATAAAGTGTAATTGCCTGCCGTCTGCATGAGAGCTTCACTGGGGAAACAACCGATTTTACTCACACAAAGGCAGTCATTCCCCACGGAGCTTACCCAGGTCTTTTTTGATGCTACAGTAGTTCGTAGCTTAGTCTTCCAAGTTTTCTACAAGTTATTTAGGGCAGTTTGGCTCATTAATCTGAAACTCTGCAAACCGCGAGTCCGGATTTTCCGCACCTGATCTGTGCGGGACACTCACATTGGGTTTTATATATTATCGGACGCATGTTCATAATCTAGGATCTAATCTTGGACGAAACAAACCAAAACCATTTCGCCTCAATTGAAATGTGGGTCCCTCCTTAACACTCCTGAAAGTCTTAATGCCCCCCCGGTAGCTTGGAAGATGGGGGATTAGAAGTTACTGCCCACAAACTCCCCTCCCGTATTTCCCTACCTCCTCTGTGCCGCTGTAGTTACTCAGGGTTTTCTGTCTGTTGCCTGGTTCGTCTCCGCTGACATCAGGAATCCAATCAGCATAGTCAGACACACAGGATGCCTTAGAGCTGCCCAGTTAAGAACTCCTAGCAGATCCACATGCTGCACTGGGAGAGGTCATGGAGGTCTCAGTTTCGTTTGAACATGGGCCAATCCTACATATGCGAGACAAGACTGCCTGCAGTTATGCGAATATGATTTATTCTGCCATCAAGAAGTACAGATAAGAGGGCTCTCTATGCTGAGATCTAATCATCATTTTTCTATGAAAAACAAAAGTCTGGAAGAATTATTTTCGACAACTTAAGCCGTATGATGCTTTTTACAAATCGCCTTGCCCTGGCATGATGGGCGTGTACTGGGCCTTACCTCAGGTGGTTTATATTCGATTATGGCAACTTTCAAAGAGAAATATTGCGTTCCGAACGGTCCACCAATCTGCTCGCCAATCCAGTACCTGCCCCCAATAACATTACCCGTCAGACAAACCAAATCCAACAATGGAGACGAACCTACTCCCAACTACAGGATCGACTCAAACCAAACCGGCAGCACACCCCTTTCATCAAGTCATACCACTTCTACAATGGGTTGCTGCCCCCAACCCCATTTTCAAATGAGGTTTTCGCCTCTCCTCCCGGGTTTTCAAACTCGGCCATCTCACCTGTCAAAGGTCATTCATGCGATGCACCTGTGAAAGGACCAGTCTATTAAGACAGCTCTCCCTTCCTTAGTGAGGATATTAGAGAAGTTTTTTGCAGGTGCAACACAGTGTTAGACCTACAATGGCCTACTGTGAATGATTGCAGGCTTAAAATACTTTGGCCAAAGATTGTAACTACATGACCCCTGTTTATATGATAAGATAATAGATAGTATTTGACTAAAATGTGTCATGTTGAATGGGGTAGCAAGCACTGGGGCTTTTAGTCTTTTGTCTAACAGACGGTCACAATGAAGTCAAATCCTAGTAGCTTACAGGGCTTTGTGTGTCCTATGACTGATTTTCAATAATTGTATAAGAATTTTTTTTTTTGAAGTTGCTGAAGCATGAACAGTAATACAAAAAATATGAAGCCAATACTGTAAGGGTTCTGGTCCGGGTTAAGCTGAACTCATCCCCTTACAATTACGCTAGAGGTTCCAGGCAAATGCTCTCCCCCTGAACTGAGCCAATTGGGAACATTGTTTCTGACCCACTCAGTCTGCATAGTTGCTGCTCTTTGAACCTCTTGCCACTATTGGCTGTCCCATGCTATTTAAGGGTCTGCCCCTCTTCCACCAGGAATGGACTGAGCATAACACTTTTCTTTCTGGTATCATGCTTGTCATAAACGCACCGTCTGCTTTGGCTTCTGCAGTACTCCATGCTCCAAAAACCTCTACCCTGCTTCATGAGGCCCTTCCCAATGAAACGTCATCATAAGTGGCAGCGTCCAGGACGAGGACAGCAGGAGATTTCTACCGCCAGGCCTTGTATCCTAGCAGCGTCCTTTGATATATTGCGGTTTATCTATGCGCTATATGGATATTTATCCATTTCTATTCATTTATTTTCGGTGATTACTGAAATTTGACATTTTTTTAGACCGCGGATGTGTACTCAACAAACTGAGTGGTAAATTACCAGAACCCCATAATATACATGCAGTACACTCCGTTAATATCTATAGCATGCACCTGGCCATATACTGCATAGTCATAGAGGCATAACAACGAAGGATCTGAGTCTAGCTATATCCGGTATTTGAATCTATGGTGGGGACATTATATTCCATCATAACACCGTTTTAGAAGATTTACTACCATTTCAATACATAGCTGCACAAGAATGATGATTATGCTAGTCCTTTGGCAGAGATGATACGATTTAACCCTTTTTGTTCTAGTGCAGGACAATATTGTGAATGATATCTCTGCCTATTGTAATGCCGACGATGCAATGCTATATGACACTAACCTGTTTTCCTCCCTACTGTAAGACCTTTGGAGTCCTGTATATAGACGCTTTGTGTTTTACAGCAAGTCTAAGGTGATATTAGAATCAGTACTTAAAATATCTTCGATTGCTGATCCTGGCCACTGCACTCGGGTTATTTTTAATGGTTTGAATGTTGATTTATGTGTTTTTAATGTATATATTTGAAATAAAACTTTATTGTTTTTTCCTGGCCAGTTTGGTTTAGATGGGAACAATTGGACCTAATTACTATATCATTTTGATAGACTCATTGTAGTCTGTTTATACACTCCATAAATGAGTGCTCTCTGTGAGGGAACCTTTTGATCCTACCGTGGATTACCTTGACATCAAATATCTGTTGGCAGCCCACCAGGTATTCATTGTGTTAATCAATTCTTTCTGTGTGTTTTCACAATCACTTTGACAGTCAATTAAGTAGTAGCACAGTACCGCCCTTTTTTTCTTTCACAACTATATTACTGTTTACTATTCAATAAAATTTCTCACTACGCAGTTCCTCCTTCTCTCACGTGCCACACCGCCAAAACTGGAACAATCACCGGAGATTTTTCACAGCCACCACCACTCAAGTTCTTTCAAACTAAAGCTGTCTTACTTTTTAACCTGGTCTGTAACTGTTACAACAATGCCTATAATTAATTATCCTCTAACTGTCATGCCATGTCTTTATATAATGTATACCCTGTTCACTTATGTAACTAATGGGTATGTAACCATTTATTATTTGTCCATCTTAAGCTTATGCCCTAAAAACGAGGGTAACTCTCAATTAATACTTCCTGGTAACACATGCTATAAATAAATAAATAAGTGCATACTGTTAAATAAAGATTCTATCATTGTTTTATATAATAATATAATAAAAAATATAATAACAATTAGGCAATTGCTATATAATTGCCATCACACAGCTTTACAGTAAGATTGCGTGAAACCATTCATGTGCTCCTCGCCTCGCCTACGTGTCTGTTGTTAGGGCATGGCGTGTCGCAAGGGGGGGCGCTTGCCCCCCCTGGAATCCTCCATCCAGTCCTGGCCGTGCCCAAGGAAGATCCAAACAATCCCCTGCCGGACTCCCCCCCCCCCCCCCAACCTGATGGGCTGGTTCTTTGCCAGGAATTTTTTTTTTTGGCTCGCAGGCCATGCCTCTGACAGCTGTGAAGCCGCCATTTCTTCAGAGCAGGTAACACGGTCCCATGTCCCTCCCATGCTTCCTTCTTTTTCCTCCCCTGCCCCTCCTTTTTCCCCCCCTCACTGCCGTCCCCTGGTCCCCAACGGCCCCCCTTCCCCTGGTCCCCCCACACCTCCCCTGTCCCCCCACAGTTTCCCCTGGTCCCCCACAAGCCCTCCCCGTGTTCCTTCTCCTGGTCCCCCCACAAGCCTCCCCTGGTCCCCCAAGACCTCCCCTGGTCCCCCCACGGCCTCCCCTGGCCCCCCAAGGGCCTCCCCTGGTCCCCCCGCCCACGACAGCCCCCCTGCGTCCCCCCAAGACCTCCCCTGGTTCCCACATGGGCCTCCAGAGGTCTCCCCACGGCCTCCAAGGTCCCCCCACGGCCTTCCAGAGGTCCCCCACTGCTCCAGAGGTCCCCCCACGGCTCCCCTGGTTCCCACCATGGCCTCCCTGGTCCCCACGCTCTGCCTCCCCTGGTCCTCCCAGCTGGCCTCCCTGTCCCCCCACAGCCTCCCTGGTTCCCCCCAAGACCTCCCATGGTCCCCACGACCTCCCCTGGTCCCCCCACGCCGCCTCCCCTGGTCCCCCCAGACCTCCCCTGGTCCCCCCATGGGTCTCCCTGTCCCCCCATGGCCTCGCCCTGGTTTTTTCCCCCCACGGGGCTCCCCTGGTCCCCCCAAAGCCTCCCCGGTCCCCCCCAAGACCTTCCCTGTTCCCTGGTCCCACCATGGCCTCCCAGAGTCCCCCCCGGGCCTCCCCTGGTCCCCCCAAGACCTCCCCTGGTCCGCCGATGACCTGTCCCCCTGGACCTTCTCTGGCCCGCCACATCCTCCCCTGGACCTCCCCCTATGTCTCCCCCCCACCTGTCTCCCTCTCCTACCCTCAGTCTGGCCCTCTCTCTGTCCCCCTGCCTCCCTCTCGACTCCTCTTTCACCCTATCCTTTCCTCTCTTGTGCACACCCGCTTCCTCTCTCTCACCTCGCGTCTCTCTCTTCAAACCCTTCCATCTCCGTTCTTTTACTCTGTGCCCCCTTTCCTCTCTCTACCTCGTCTTAGGTTCTCTTCTTCACCCTGCCTCGCTCCTCTGTCACCACCCTGCCTCACTCTCTCGTCATCCAATGCCCTCACTCTTCTTTCACCCGCCGTTCGCTCTCCTCCTGTCACCACCCTGCCTCGCTCTCTCCCCTCTGTCACCAACTGGCTCTTCGTTCCCTCCTCTGTCACCCTTCCTCGTCGCTCTCTCATCTGTCCCCCTTCCTCTGCTCTCGGAGTTTCTCTTTCACCCCCACCCTTCACTCCCTCTCTCTTCCCCCTATCCATCTCTCTCATCTATTCCCCGACTTCCTCGCACGTGTCTCTTTCACCCCACCTTCCAGTTCTACTCGCAGGTCTTTCCCCCTACCCGTGGTCTACTCTCATGCTCTTTCCCCTCTCTTCCCCTCGTCCCCTCCTGTCCACTTGCCAGGCTGTCCCTTCTATCCTCAGTCTACTCGACTCTTTCCCCAAACCTTCGCGGAGTCTCTGCGGCTCTGCTGTATCCCGCAAGAGATGGGGACCCCTCCCAAAATCTTATCCCGTCTCGATTTCTCTTTCCCCCCTTTACCAAGAGTCTCTCTTCTGGATTCAATTCGCCCTCGAATGGAGAAAGCATTTCCTCTCTCGAAAGCTCTCTCTTCCCCACCTCTCCCAGTCACTGCCTCTCCTCTCTTTGCCCCACATTCGCTGGATCAGTCATCTCTTCGTTCAAATCTTTCCTCCTGCCACGGCAAGGTAGACGACGTATCCCTTCTCAGTCTTTCCTCCTTCGTCTCTCCGTTCAAAGGAAAAATTGCTGTGTGTTCCTCCCGTTCCCCGAGTGTCTCTCTCTATCTTTACACCCCGAGAGACTTGCCGCTGAGCGTCGCTCGTCTATCCGTACAGCGTCAGGAAGGTACTCTCTCAAAGGGGTTCGAACGTCCCGGCAAGGATCTTCCATGATCCCCCTATACGCAGTGTCTCTCGCATCTCCCTCTGTCTTCCTGCCTCGCTCTCTCTGGTCACTGCTCGCCTCTTGCCACCCTGCCCTCTGTCATCCCGTCCTTCGCTCTCTCTTCACCCTGCCTCCCTCTCTCTGTCACCCTGCCCTCTCCCTTCGTCTCTCCCCCGATCGCTCTCGTCATCCTGCTCCCTCGCTCTCCTCTGTAATCCCTTGCCCGTCTCTCTCTGTCAATCCTGCTGCCTCCTTGTCCACCCTGCCTCGCACTCTCTGTCACCCCCTACTCTGGATCGTGCCCTGTCCCCGTCAGATCCTCCTCTCTTCTTCCCCCTTGCCTCCTCTGTCTCTCCCATCATTCCCTCACTTGCTCTGTTCACTCTGCTCCTTTCTCTCCGTCCTGCCTTCGCTCTCTCTCCCGTCACCCCCTGCCTCCTCTCTCTCTCTGCTCACCTGGCCTCTGTCATCCCTGCCTCGCTCCTCTCCATCCTGCCTCGCTCTCCTTCTCTTTCACCTGCCTCGCTCTCCTCTGTCATACCACCTGCTCTGTCTCTCTGTCACCCGGCCTCGCTCCTCCCTGTCACCCTTCCCTCGTACCCTCTGTCTACCGCTCCTCCTCTCTCTGTCACCTTGCCATCCCTTCTCTGTCACCCTGCCTCGCTCTCTCTGTCACCTCTCGCCTCTCTCTCCGTCCCCCTGCCTGCGCTCTCTTGTCATCCCTGCCTCGCTCTCATCTGTCACGCCTGCCTCTCTTCTCCGCGTCCAACCTCTCCTCCTCACCTCTCTGTCATCCTGCCTCGCCTCTCTCTGTCATCCTGTCCTCCTTCTCTCTGCTTGTCACCCCACTCCTCCCTGCCTCTTGTCCCTGCCTCTCGCCTTCTCTGTCCCATGCCTCACGCTCTCTGTCCCCTGCCTGCTCCCTCTGTCACCCGCCTCCCCTCTCTCTGTCATCCGCCTCGCTCCTCACTCCTGTCATCGCCTCTCGCTCTCATCTTGTCATCCGCTCTCTCTCTGTCGCACCTCATCTCTGATCCACATCTGCCCCCTCTCGCTCTCTCTGTCCACCTCTGCCTCCTCTCCCTCTTCCAACCGCCCTTCCGTCCTCTCCTCTCTGTCACCCTGCCTCCCTCTCTGTCATCCTGCATCTCGCTCTCTCTGTCAACCCGCCTCGCCCCCCCTCTTCTCTGTCACGCTGCCATCGCTCTCCTCTCGCGTCTCTCCTGTCCCCACTTTCCTCACGCTCTCTGTCACCCGCCTTGCTCTCTCTGTCACCCTAGGCCCCCCTGCCTTGCTCTCTCTGTCACCCTGCCTCCCTCTCTCTGTCATCCGGCCTCGCTCTCTCTGTCATCCGGCCTCGCTCTCTCTGTCATCCTGCCTCGCTCTCTCTGTCATCCTGCCTCGCTCTCTCTGTCACCCTGCCTCCCTCTCTCTGTCACGCTGCCTCGCTCTCTCTGTCACCCTGCCTCACTCTCTCTGTCATCCTATCTCGCTCTCTCTGTCTCACACTCTGGATCTGGATATCTTATTTACCCTATATATCTTAACTGTACCTATACATGTACCTATACTGTACCTACACCAAAATAACCTATACTGCTTTCTTCCAGATCTGACTCTCAAGCTTCACACAGGAGAAAGCGGAATTCCCCCTGACGCAGAAGACTTTCTGCACTTAAGCGCCAGAGTGACATGGCAAGTTCTACAGGCACCCACCAGATCCGGCAACCCTGAGTAGCTGCTCTTTTTTGATGTCATAACTACACTTTCACAATTGCTTTATTAACCTGCTTTCTCAAATTTGCTTGAAAATGCACCATTTGCACACTTTTTTTTCAAAATTTTCTCGGGGGGGAAAACCACCCTTATGCTGGTTGGGCTCGCTCGCCACGGTGCACTCACCACCACTTTTACGCCGGGCACTGGCCATTAAAATTATGCCCCCCCCTGAAAAAATTTCTGCGGACGCCCATGGTTAGGGGTAAGCTAGGTGTGATGTAGGCAACAGGATTTGTGGGAATAAGTGGGGGGGTTACTGAAGGAAACTGCCCTGCCAATTGGAAAAGGGCTGGAGGCCTTGTGACTCGATACATACATCTGCACCCTGCAACAGACTCCCCCGGGAATCTTTATCACGCACTAGCACTGTTATCTCCGATTTGATGAACGCACAGGCCCAGAAAACGAAGGAAATGAAACGTAACACAAGCCAGATTTCAAATTCTTTTGTCTTAGTTTATTAAGCATAGAGTAAAGATTTTTATACAGAAAAAAGAATAGGTTTGGTTAGAGGCGTAACGTAGTTGTAACCTGGGTGTGGCTTAGATTAGAGGCGTGATTTATGGGCAGGACATATTAGTGGAAAGATTTTGGGACGTAATTCTCCCAATACAGGCACTGTCTGAATACATAGCTTATTCATTGTCTGTTATCAAAAAAACTTGAATTCTCTAGCAACTTTGTTAGGTGATCCTGCATCTCTCAGAGAACCAGCCTTATTGTTTACTGACTAAAACAGCAGGAAACTGACAACACAAAAAGTATCTTAGCAAGATCCTGAGCAGGGAGGAAATTGTAATTTTGGCAGCAGCTGAATACATGAGAAATTATATTTCAGCAAAAGGCTGACTACAGAATCTTAAATGGTTATTATAGACAAAATGGATGGCTTGACACAAGTGCAGATTCTGGCCTAACCTACTGGTCCTAACAGTTACATTTAAATAAATGGGATATCCTAGTGGGAATGAAGAGGGTGGTTGGACAGGCTGGGTGGGAGTGAAATCTTTATCACTCCGCATAGAGGAAATGTAAAGGGGCTTAGACATAGGGGGAGTAGCAGAGGTAGACATATGCTAAGAGACGCCTGGGGTAGGGGCAAGAAATATAATTACATGCAGTAGACAAGAGAGAAGGCTGAAGACATAGTAGTAACATACCAGAATAGGCATAGCAAGCTGAATACTGGACCAAGGGAGAATAGGGCAACTCAGTCACAATAAAGATGATATAAAAACCTAGTTTGGGAATGTGTCTCCACTTCAGATTGGTTGATGGTTGGCTGCATGCACTGTGGGAAATAGATGGACTGTGTAACAGGGCTGGGGCAGCATAGAAGGTGTAAAGGGGCAAATGCTGCATGACAAATGTAGTAGGGCTGGATAAAAGAAATCAAACAGTATGTAAATAAAAATCTAATTTCTGTTCAGGCCAACAACAATGGTGAACAATGGCAGGATATATATAGTCATGGGAACCAGGTGCAGGCAATTAGCTGTGTTTTACACAGAATGACTAAAAACCATAACAAATACAGGCTTTCCTTGCTAACCTTCTTCCGTGTGAAAAAAATGGAAAGGCAATCTGTATAAAAAGCTTTTTTTTAAACCTTTCAGATGTGACTGTATTTTTCACACATTTGCTCAATGGATGATTGACTGCTTAGAATTATTGTACTGTATAATACTGTAGTTTGTCTTGAGGTTCACTTTTTATAGTGATGTTCAGTATAATGTGTCAGTTTTAATGTGCAGTGCTTGCAAATGTCCTTGTTAAGGCAGTAAATTGATGCAATTATTTGCCAAGTTTATTGAGTGCATTAAATATTCCACTGCTTCAATGTGCAAGTTTGAAAATGTATTGCAGTATAAGAGTATAATTATGCTTTTCTTTGGATCAGCAAAGTCTCAGCGCAAATGAATGCAAACACCCAAAAAGCTCGCTTTAATTTACAACCATTGTGAACAAGATTCTGGGTTATAATTTAATAAGGAGGGTACTTAGAGAGCTTCACATTTTTTCAATGCATGCATTAATACTGTAAATCCAATAATTGGAGGAATTGTTACGTACATCTAAGTTCAAGCAGGATTTTTGAAAGGAAAGTCAACAGCTTTTTAATTCAGAAAAAAAATACAGAAAGTAATAAAACAAAAATACAGAGAATATTTAAAAAAAAATGTATACCATGGTTATACAAGCAATATATCAAAGGTCATTAAATACCTCAATAATATATATATTTCTAGAATTACATTTAAGGGTTTATTATCAAGTTTTTGATATGTAGGTATTTGTAAATAAATCAAATCTGTTTTACAAAGATGGTGCAGACTGTAGTATTACTGGGATCATTGGGCAATTGAGTTTTATTAGTGAACCCAGTTTGAGTTCTGTGTAATTACCGCTGGCAATGAACCTAGGTGACACACATTTTGTAGATGCATAATCCAAGTGTACAAATATTAATAAGTATGTCAAAGGGTGCTTTGCACATTAAAGGAAAGGTGCACTAATTGTGACACTGTCATACCAAAACATTTGATAGAACAAAATGAATGCAAATTGATTCAGTGATATTTATTCATGCTTTTTGTTTCCATTGTAACAGCTACAGTACCTCATTTAGCAATGGTGGCATTCTCATACACACCTGTTGGAATCATGCATTATTGAAAGTAAGCAAGCTGTGATTTCTACCTACTGTACACTCAACACAAACACATTCACCCCTAAGTCTTGTAGTCTAAAATGGCTGATACCTAAAATTATCCCAGAAAAAAAAATCTAAACTATTTGCCCCAAGAATGATCTGCTTCTTCTACTTGTTAAATATGTGTAAATCGCAATACCCTATAATAATTCAAGTTTAAGTTATAAAACGGTTGAGCCTTAAAAAATAATGAGAGATTATTTCATTTTGCTAGTCCTTTATTTCACACCCATTTTTCAGACTACATTACTAGTTTCACTTTACATAATGCTGAGACTGAGATTCGCACCATCACAAAGGCTAGTTTTTTTGTTTGTTTTTAGTTAACTCGTATTCCTCTTTTCTCTGACATAATTGTCTTTTTAATTGCTTGCCACTGCTATGCTTTCCTTATCTCACCTGCTTCCTGTCATTTTCCTACACAGAGATATTTTTGGGTACAGCAACAGTATAGAGATATAAGCGGCGCTATTCTTTAGTACACCTTCTGACGCCAGAAGACACCTTGAATGGTTAAAAGTGTCTTTCGCTCTCGGGTGGCATTTTTTAAAATAGCACCACTTACTAAATATGGGGATAATGAAAGCAGCAGAGGAATTGGTGGAGAAGTGAGGCTGAGTTTCTATTGACAGAGCTGTAAGGTGCCTTATGGCTTAGCACTGCTTAATAAAAATGGCCTTTAGAGCTTTAGGTGCTATTGGGGCCATAGCCGCTCTGGCACATCACAATCACGTGACTGCTCCTCGAAGTGGTGACATTATGACTGTGTCACTGATGATGCAAACTGAAGAGGATAGATTATTATTTATTCCTCTTTTATTCCTGCTCTGGCCAGATCATGTTCAGTGTCCCCCAGGACCAGGACACAATCTTCCCACGATAAACAAGCTTAAAACATATGATGTAGTCACAAAGCCATGGGGTCCCTGGAGAGCTAGACTTCATGACGTGGAGGCTAAATCATATAGGTGATTTATAGATGATATTTAGAGCCACTGGGCTTAAAGTGGGGACTTTACAGATAGATTCTCTCCCACTGGTTTCTTTAAAAATAGAGCATTACATACAGTTATAAGAAGGAAAAGAAACATATAGAAGGGTTGACATCAGTAAAATACTAATCATGAAAACAAAACATTTAATTTAACTTCAACTGCTGGGAGATGTTTTTGAAGTGAAACTTCTTTGCGCACACCTACCACATGAGAAAAATTATCTGGCAGTAAATGGATTGCATAATATAAACAAACGATTCACCAGGTGCTCCTGTAGGTGTCTTGGACGTACAATAATAATAATAATAACAATAATATATGTAATACAAAACTGAAAATAATATAATACAATATGTAGCCTGGAGCTCCCGTGGCTCCTGGAGACCCCCCTCCCCTTGAGCAGCTCGGTCGCGGGTGCCGACGGAGCCGACGGCTGCTTCCAAGGGTGGGGGCTGGAGCAGGGAGCAGCGCGGCTTCTCCTGCCTGCGGCCGGTTGCCGGGGACGCGATCGGGCGGTTGCTAAGGCCGCGATCGCGTCTCTAAGGTCCCGGCGGCCGGACAAGCAGGGCGCCGCCATTGAGGACACTGTTGCGCATGCGCAGGGACGCGTAGGCGCAGGGACAGCCCCCGAGACAGGGATAGCTCGCGCGAGAGCAGGGAAAGCTGAGGGAAGGTCGAGGCAGCCCGGGAAAGCTTGCGCCAGCGCAGTGAAGGTAGGGAAAAGCCCGCGAACCCCTAGCCTACCAGGGAAGGCTCTGAGCTGGGACTACATATCCCAAGAGCCTTTGCGAGCCCCATGTGACACCAGGGAGCCAATAGGGCTTAGGAGACCCCTGGGAAAAGAGATACATTTGGCGGGCTTGCAGCACGTTAGATGAGTCAGAGACCGGAGCAGCCCAGGGAAGGAGGTAGGGTACAGGAGTCCAGGGACTCCCTGTACTAGGCCAGCACCCCCAGGGCTCGAGATAGCTCAGCTCCCCAGTAAGGTGAGTGTTGCCAGGGGCAGCCCTCGGGTTAGGGACCCTGCCACTTACATTAGTGGGAGCTGGGAAAGGAAGGTTACGCAGAGTTGGAGTCAGGGAGCTGTGAGGGAAGGAAGGGTGCGGGGAGCGAGTGCAGCTCCTGCCCCATAGGTACCCACACCCCAGGTAGGCCCCAACTCCCCACTAGGTTAGTGGGTAATTGCTGAGGGAGGCCCAAGATAGGGACGCTGCCCTTAGTGTAGTGCTGCATTGTCAGAGTCACGGCTGTCAGTGCCGTGAGGTCTGACCGGCAGGCACCTTGTTGCGCAGCACGTTGACTGCCAAGCTCCAGTGAGCTACAGCTTGCTGCTGTAGGCGCTGGGACTAGTCAGAGAGTAGTGGGTCTGGAGAAGGGCTATAGCTGTTCTAGTCACCTTGAGGTAGCGCTAGGGGTAGGATGCCTGAAGGGATAGCCTGTTAACGAGGTCAGGAATTCTGGAGAGGATCTGCACTAGGCTAGCCAACAGTAGGTAGACGCCCAAGTACTGCATGGAAGAGTACTCTAGTCCATTCCAGATCACTTACCGAAGGGACTTGGGTAGTTGGGGGAGTGGGACAGGTCATTACCCCTGCAGGCCCTAGGAGTTCCCCAAGCCACTACAGGTTGCTGTACTACAGGGACAGGCCCTAGGTTAGGATTCCTGTCACGGTAGTACCACTTAGATTAGACAGGGACACAGCAGACGCTGCGGTTCCTGTGAAGCGGTTCGGACCCACGTTGGGGTCCGCAGAGACGATTCCAGAGTGGGACCCCCTAGCGGTCCGCACGTGCAAGGAGTTCGGTTGGATCAGACGGATTTATCACACGTCTGACCCTTTGAGAAGTTTGTTGCTGACCCGAGCACCGGAGTGCTCGGCAGGTATTATACCATCACATGTGCACCAACAGGCCTAGAGGTTCTTAGTGACTGCGCAGTCACCCATTGACTATCTCTGTAGGAGTACGGGACATTGGGTGGGGTTCTTGGGACACTGGGTGGGATCACCTAGTGTTTGGGAATCGTCCTGCTGGACGTCGCAGTAAGTGTCTCCTCGAGAGAGGGACACCTGTTCTGATATGTTATGGTATTAATGTGATGATGTGTTATATGCTGTTCCCAGTAAATGGTATTAGTTAATATATAAATCACTGTGTATGGTATTATTGATTGTCCTGCGAGGAACCACTCCCCCTCTGGTGGGAGCCATCGCAGGTGGAGGCGCTGAATTGAGTAAGTGGTTACCCCTAGTATAATTGCCCCAGGTTCCCCGTGGCGGAAGCTCAGCCCTCCTGCGAGCCAACAGGTAACGCACCACACCTATGGTAACACCGTATGTTCCTTGCACCCCACACTATATCTGCGATTGGGGGGGGGGAATACCCGTTACAAATATAACACAAAAATAAGTAAATGGATTGCAAGGTGTTACGGAAGTGACATCACTGCTGGCAGAAGAGGCCACCAGTGACGTCAGTGTTGCCAGCTTCCAACAGCAGCAGTCACCAGAGAGGAGGAAGGTAGTGGGGGGAGGAAGAGAAGAGACACACACACACAATGATGAAGGCAGCGCTGGATCTATGGGGGAGAGAGAGAGGACACACACAAAATCCAGATGGCAGCGCTGGATCCATGGAGGGGAGAGAAGACACACACACCGCCAAGTCCCTGCAATAGTGTTGCTAGCTTGCACCAGTGAGGAAGGCAGCACTGGATCCATGGTGGAGAGAGAGAGGACACACACTAAATCCGGCTGCCGTGTCCGCAGCTCTGCCGGGTAGAGAGAGTGGGGGCTGTTCCGTGGCGGGGGACTCAGACAGGGACAGCTTGTCCTCCCTGTCTGGTGAAGAGGAAGGTGGTGGGTCTGACCGGGAGATCCGTCCGCCATGTCACGCACCTTCGCCGGGGGGAGGAGAGATGGGGGAGGGCTGGCTCTGGCTGGGTGCACCTGTGCAGAAGGCACTGGCGCACCAGCAGCAGTACACGGAGACCACACACACACACACACACACACACACAGAGACACACACCACACTGAGACTCTCACACACACTGAATGAAACGTCCACACTGACTGACACACACACACTGACTGACACACTGGCACACACACACACACTGACTGACACACACACACACACTGACTGACACACTGGCACACACACTGACAGACACAGACACTGACTGACACACACACTGACTGACACACTGACACACAACCACAGACACACAAGGAATTCCCAGTTACTATAAATATAGATGTGCAAATAGCTAAAGCACGCATTCTAAGTCAAACTTCTTTGCGTTTTGGCACTGAAATTGTGTTTTGATTTTTAATTTAAAAAATCACCATCACAAATACAATTTCTGTGACAAAACAGTAACAAAAGACAAAGAAGTTTCACTTAAAATGTGCGTGCTCGGCGCGCACACACACTTTTTTCCATGAGTGACAGAAAACTAATACACTGTTCCCAAAATATGTGTAACAATATGAATATTATTACTTCTTCACGTAGCAGTTTAAGTCTTTGAAATAACCATTGAGCATTGTAATGCATTATAGTGACTGTCAAACTCTTTTATAAAATACATGAGTGGCTTAATGTTACAACTCACACATTGATTCCTTAAAATGAACCAATGTGAAAGTTCCTTCTATAGAAAGATATATCATTTTTCTAAAGCAACTTCAGTACAGCTCACTCTTTTGGAGTAACTTGCCACATGAACCTTTATAAGTATGTATGTATGTATTCTTATGTATATATAAGATATATTATATATTATATTATATATATATATATATATATATTTATATATATAATATATATATATATATTATATAGTATAGAGAGTGGAGCACCTATGGGTGCTTTTTCAAAGCGTGGATACCAAATTCATGATGAATCTTTAAGCACCCATCCACTCAAGAGGTGCGCTACATGTTAATCATTTCGCTGGGAACTGTTGTCTGCAAGTTGAAATGATCAGGATCAATTCTATAGCGACACCTCTATCCATCCTATATCTAAAATCATAAATCAAATACATAACAAAAATTATATTTAAACTGTTTGGCTAAAAACAAAATGCCTTCTATATTGTTCAGTCAGCCAATCTATGTAAATATACATTGTTTCTTGAATGTCATCGGAGGAAACACAGAATCTATGGAGAAAAACATGAGTAATCTTAATTATATAATCATATAGAAATATAATTATTCACAATGGATTCAGACCTCTAAGAATTGTAGACTTAGACCACTAGCCACCTGAATATGTATCCTATATTGTTAGACAAATAATCTTCCATATTGATTGCAAGTTGAAATAATATATCCACTGACATTTCTGGAGGATTATTATTGGACCATGGCTCTTGTTCTACTTTGAAAAATTACACAGATAATAACATATATCTCAATGTACAGATGTAGCGTCATTTACTTTCAGCATTAAAGCCAAACAAAGCTGGCTATCATTATAGGCACTTAATGAATTGGAAGTATGAAATAGATCCAATGGGATAACTGCTACTGCTAATTGTTCTGGAAGTTGCAGGAGGCAAGAGAAAGAGGCAGTGTTAAATACCCCTTTCCACCCCCTGCAATACCCCCACAACTGCACAGAAAGGAGGGGCTTACTCCCCCCCCCCCCCCAGAAAACAATCAGAGCTCTTTGTTTAAATAATTAAAGAATGTTCTGTAATCCTCCCCCAGCTATGAGAAACTTATCTGCCACATTTTCTGCAGTTACTAAGTTCTCACCAATACATAGACAATTAGTTTGGGAAATTCAAATAAATAATATCAATGGTACCAAACGTTAGATTGCTACCTCTACTGGGAACTGCTACATTGAACCTACTTTATTTTATATACAATATCACACGTGTGTGTGTGTGTGTGTGTGTGTGTGGTGTGTGGTGTGTGTGTGTGTGTGTGTGTGTGGTGTGTGTGTGTGTGTGTGTGTGTGTGTGTGTGTGTGTGTGTGTGTGTGTGTGTGTGTTTGTGTGTGTGTGTGTTTGTGTGTGTCCCTTGTCTGTCTGTTAGCAATAAAGGATTGAATATTTGTATTTAAAAAAAATACAGCTTAGCTTTTTAAAAACGGTAGCCACACTCATATGCGTAACCGCGTTGTAGCGGATCGCGCTATAACGGGGTTGAGCTGTAATTTGTATATCAATAGTAACTCAGAGTATATATACATTTTATTTTGCATATGTAACGGGTATTCCACCCCACCCAATCGCATATTGTCAGGAATCGGCGTTCTCCACGCTCCCCACACAGAGCACCCCCTTCCCGCAGGGAGCCCCTGGACACACAAAAGAAACCTGCCTTACCGGCCTCCACGGCTCCTCGCCCCTGCTGCCGTCGCGGGATCACTCCCCTCGGCGATTCCTCTGCTCAGCGCCGGGCGCGCCCACGCCCTCCTGCACGCACACCTGCACGCACACCTGCACCATCCACTGGCTCGGTTCACGCGCGTACACGAGTTACAGAGCACGCTCAGTCTGCACACTCTTCTTCCCGTCCCCCGGACCTCAGGCTCCGCCCCCACACACTGCACGGGCATACTCAGGTTACCAACAAGACTCACCTGGCCTGTTATGCCTGCACCAATCTGCAGTGTCTCCCTGTAGCTCTTCCTGTCCCACCTCCATTCCTAATTGGACCTTCCTGCTTTATCTAGCTCCTCTCTGCTCTCAGTCTTTGCTCGACATAGTCTCTGTATGGAAGTACTTCTGGATTCTCTCAGTGTTTTCACAGGTTCTGACGCAGCTTGTACGACTACCCCCTCTGGCTCTCGATCTCGGCACTCCTTGGACAACGCTCACTCTGGTAACCCCTTGAACACGGCTTGGACAACGACCTCCACTCTCCACTCCCTGACTTCGGCGAGGCATCCTTCACTCTATCTCTACAAATGGTACCGGCAAGTATTGTCTACCTTACTACACCTGGCCTGGCAACGCTTCATACCACACTCCGGACACCATCCCTTTGCTGCGGGTGCGTGTATTACCACTTCCCCCTTCAGCTCAGGGGACGGGTCTGGTCTGCGGGCAGCACCGGCGTAACACATATATAGTGTGGGTGCGGAGAACATACAGTGTTACCAGGTGTGGTGCGTTACGTGTTGGCTCACAGGAGGGCTGAGCTTCCGCCACGGGGAACCTGGGGTATATACATATAACACAATCTCGTGGTGCAATGCCTCCACCTGCGATGGCTCCCGCCAGAGGAGGAGTGGTTCCTTGCAGAACAAACATTTATATATATCACTCCACACACTGTATGTAAAATAACTAATGACTTTACTGTAGCAATACGCAGTGTTCGATAAACCTATACATTTGCTCGCCCCGGGCGAGTGGATTTAACCCCCGGGCGAGTAAATATTGGCCCAAGCAGCACACGTTTGGTACTAGGTGGCGAGTAGATTTTTTTGTGTGGCGAGTAGATTTTTTGGTGATTTGTCAACCACTGGAATACGTATTCATATATAACAGGTGTCCCTCTCTGGAGGAGACACTAACTACTGTGTCTCGCAGGACGCTCCCACCTACACCGGGTGATCCCACCCCGTGTCCAATAACCCCACACAATATGTCCCGCACTCTTTAGGTGAGATGATATGTGTGACTGCGCAGCCACTGGTACCGTGTGAGTATAATGTAGGATTGTTGGTGCACTTGAAGAATGATACCTGCCCGGGGCTCCCACCCCGGGTTCCGCAGACTACGACAGGGATTCCGCCCGATCCGACGTCGTCCTCCGCACCGCGTTGGGTGAATTCCGGCGTGGATAATATCACCTTAGTCTCAGTGTCTTTGGTGGCGTTCTGAGCCCAGAACCCACCTCGCAGGGCTGCACGGCTTCCGCGCTGTGTCCCTGGCTATCCAAATAGCTAATGGGGCAGTATCCCTATCTAGGGCCTGTCCCTATAGCACCACAAGCTACACAGTGGCTCAAGACCTAACTGGGACCTAGGGGGCTGCTGGCCTAATGCAGTGGGTCACTGACCCATGCACTCACCTCCTTCCCCTAGCTTGTCCTGGTCCTGACTGACTGCGTAGCTGCAAACCCGCGAAATGTTTCTATCTGCTGCTGCAGGGTCATGCTCTAGCCCTATTGGTTCCCTGATGTCATGTGGCTCTGCACCTATGCACCCTGGGGGCTGGCAGTCCTGCCCTGCGCATGCGCGCACTGTCTGTGGGCCTCCCGCACTATCTGGCTCCTGCGCATGCGCAACAGCATTCACAATGGCGGCGCCCTGCTTCACGAGCCGCCGGGACCCTCACAACGCGACCGCGGCCTTAGCAACGGCCCAATCGCGTCCCCGGCAACCGGCCCGCTCACGTCCCCGGCAACCGGCCCGATCGCATCCCCGGCAACCGGCCGCATAAGAGAGAGAGAGGCGCCTCGCACCAACAGGGGACCTGGCTACACATACATTTGGTGAAGTTTTTAAGGCAAGGGGAGAACGTTTCAAACAAACAACAGAGGCTCATATTAGTATAAATTGTAGAGCACAGTTCCAGAAGGGACTGCACAAAGGATAGATTGTGCCATCTCTTAAAGACAAACTGATGCCAGTGTGAGGATAGGAAGACTACATCATCAGAAAAAATAATATTACATATTAATTTTGAATATTCAATGTAATATTTTTGTTTTTCCAAAATGTGTTTGTATTTTGTATAATTATTGCATTTATAAAAAAGGAATAATATCAAAATCTTTGTTGAGACCTCTGGGTGAAAAGGTATTTACAGTAGGTAATAGATTTAATCAATTTCACGTTGTGCGGGTAATTTCATTCTATCACCTCGTCTTGGTGATAAAGCTATATGTTCAATCCCTTTGATGATTAATCCTTTGGGATCCTGACACGTGGGGTGCTATTTAACAAAAATCCCCTCTTAATGTTCCTAACATGTTCTGTATTCTTATTTTTAAGGCCTGTTTAGTACGCCCAACGTACTGGAGCCCGCAAGGGCATGCCAGGAGACAGATTACATAAGTAGTACTGTATTACAGTTAATGTTGTAATTGTATATTGTGTGTCTTGTGTACCAATTTGACAACAAGTTTTGTTTTTAACCCCATATTGACTTATTACGCCTTTCCTACAAGCAAAAAATTTTTTTGTAGTTTGTGAACTGTTTGTACAGTTAAGTGTACAGTATCTAAACTGCAGTCATTATGTACATAAAACCTCTCCTCTCTCAATGAACTACTGTACTGTACAAAGAATGAGGAAGAAGATAAAGACGGAAAAAATTATATTATTATATATATATTATTATATATTATTAATTAATATTATTATCAATGTGCATTATTCATGATTATCCACCGGCCCTCAATTTTCATCTGACAGAAGAACTGAATAAAGACTGCATTTTGTATTATTCATGATTATTTTTATATTTGTATTTTTTGTTCCTGATAAAATAAAATAAATATTTCTTTACATTCATGATAATCATAATCATTGACAACCCCCCCCCCCCACACCTACACCAAAGAAAAAGAAAGAATGACAAAAGTGGTAATTTACTGCATCAACAACATGAATCAGATAATGTTTTTTTTAACTCTCAATTTCACAGTGCTGTGCAAATCAGATTTACATATCAAATTCGAGAAGGGATTATCAAAAGCGTTACCGTAAACAAAACCTCAAAGGGTTTGGGGGGTGGAAGGGTGCGTCATGCGCAGTAATCATCAGCTAGCTCCCTTCCCAAAGAGGATTACAGAGAGGTGACTCATAGCCAACAATAGGAAAATTAGGCACGCAGGCGCAGAGAGGTGATGCTCGGTTAGGGACGGACGATTAAAAACACAATGGCAAGCTTTAGAAACGGAATGGCTCTGGAGAGGTGTCTGTCGATAAGAGGTTCAAAACCTTGCTTGATCGAGCCTTGTGTGTGTGCGTGGGGGAGGGTGGTGCAGGGTACAGCTGCATGAAGGATTAGCTGTACTGAAGTTCAAAGAAATGGCATCTTTTCAAAAGGCAGGTCATCATAATAATTTGATCATACAACCCCAAATACATAAAAAGCACACAAATCAACCACGTGCAGTCAAACGCACAGTGTCGCAGTCAAAAGCTACAGCACAGATTGAATATCGTAATATCAAGATGGTTTAGGCAGGCTTGTGGAGAAAATAAAAATAAAAAATGAGGAGAAAAAAAATATTTATTTTTTTTGGTCACTCACTCTTGAACATTGCAAGCAAGGAGTGGTGAACTTACAGATGCATGCGCAGTAATCATCAGCTATGTACTGTAGCTCCCATCCCAAAGAGGATTACACGCAGGCACAAAGAGGTTATGCTCGGCTAGGGACAGACGATTAAAAACACAATCTCTACCACTTGCCCTCTTGATCCCATTCCCTCCCATCGCCTAAAACCTCTTGCTCCTTCTATAATCCCTATGCTCACACAGATCTTTAACTCTTCCCTCTACTCTGGTACCTTTCCATCCTCCTTCAAGCATGCAACCGTTATACCATTACTCAAAAATAGCAAGCTTGACCCTACCTGTCCTTCTAACTATCGACCTGTCTCCCTCCTGCCTTTTGCCTCTAAACTCCTTGAACGTCTTGTATTCTCTCGATTGCTACACATTCTCAACACCTATTCTCTTCTAGACCCTCTACAATCTGGCTTCCTCACTGCTCACTCTACTGAAACAGCTCCCACTAAAATAACTGACGACCTCCATGCTGCCAAAGACAGAGGTCATTACACTCTGCTCATATTACTCGACCTCTCTGCAGCATTCGACACCGTGGACCACCCTCTTCTCCTTCACATTCTCCATACTCTTGGTATTCTGAATAAAGCTCTATCCTGGATCTCATCCTACCTCTCCCATCGTACTTTCAGTGTCTCTTTTGCTAACACCTCCTCCTCCTCTATTGATCTCTCTGTGGGGGTACCCCAGGGCTCTGTCCTGGGACCCTTCTCTTTTCTCTTTACACACTCTCTCTAGGTCAGGGGTGAGCAAACTTTTAATGCCGAGCCCCCCTTTTTATCCATGAAATTTCTCGGGCCCCCCCTGCCTGATGTAATCAATATCACATGAAAAAAAACCTTTATTAAACGGTATACAATGTAAATACAAATATGTCTAAGGCCGCGCATACAGTATAGTGCCCGCGACGTCACCTGTCGCCGCTAGCAAAAGTTGTATTTCGCTTTACGGCGGCGTGGGCGACCAGGCCATTGATTGGTTCAGGGGCTGTCACATGAGGCGACGGCCCCTAAAAAATAAAATATTGCCGGCTTCAAAAAATCATGTCGCCACATCTCGCTTACTATAAGCGCACGCAGCGGTGACAATGCATTTGTTTTCGGGCGATGTCGCGTCGCCGGCACTATAAGCGCAGCTTAAATACTTACATACTTCAACAGCTCGCTCTTGCAAAATTAGGCTGCGTCCACGCTGCCGTTGAGAGCGGTGACATCACCAACTCTCCAAGCATGAGCACAGGGTGTCCTGCATAATTTTGCAAGCACGAGCGGGGAAGTGTTCACACTTTTGTTTTATTATTTCTGTACATTCATAGTATGATTGATATAGTGGCAGCCTACCCTTTCACTTGCAGAGGATCGCAGCGAAGCAGGCTGCCAGCGGAGGAGAGCAGGAACACAGCGCTATTGCAGGGCAGACACCGGAAGGAGGGGCGTTTGACATCACAGCGCTGGGGCGTGCTCCTCCCCCGTACCTCCGAATCACGTGGCCCCACCTGCACTATTCTGTTTGGCCGCCTGTGCGCGCACATCTTTTTTGCCTGCGCACCCAGGTTTTACTGCACGCGCCGCGCCTAAATAATCTTGCGCCCGGGGTGTCCCCCCCTCAGTTTGTGCACCCATACACACAATCACAACACACACAACCAACACACACACAGACAACCAACAGGCACAGCACACACACACTCAAATCACAACCAACACAGCACACACTCAATCACAACACACACACACAGTCACAACCAACACTCACATAATCACCACCAACACACACAACACTCAATCACAACACCCACACACTCAATCACAACACACACAGATAACAAACAGGCACAGCACCCACACACACTCAACACACAATACAGTCCATATATATATATATATACACACAAACACACATATACACACACACACACACAAATATATACACACACACATATATGTTGTGACAGAGTCACTGACTCAGTAGGCTGGAATAGTGAATGGAGAGACGCTGCAGCCAGTTCACAGAGTGTTAATCTCCTCAGACAGAAGGAAGCACACCTGCAGCCTAATTAAGCAGGAGGCCTGAGAGACTGCAGGTTTAAAAGCAGGAAGTGACACACACACAGTGAGCTTGTTTTTCCACGGGAAGGTGGAGAGAACTCTCCCGGCTGGGAAGCAGTTGCTGTTGCTCTGGTCCCCAGTCCTGCGAGGAGCTAGGCTGCGGGGACCAGCTGGGACCCCAACCCAGGATAAAGATACAGATTGCTGCGAGGCTGGACATAGCCTGCTCCCTGGAACCGTGTTCCTGTTTGCTGCTGGAGCTGCTATACAGATAAGACTTTATTCTTATATGTATCGTTATACTTTGTGTTGCACATGTTTTGGGCATGACCAGATTAGCTGGCTGTCCTGTTAGTAAGGGCTCAAGAAGTGAGTTAGTGTCCCTAACGGGACTAGGCTTTAATTTGCATGAAAGTAGTTTCTTAAAGGGACAGTGCACCCGTACTTATTTTGGTTGTGGCTAATAAACCACTAGTGTTTAAAGTTTCCCATCGTGTCAAGCCATGCACACACACACACACACACACACACCCATGCACACACACACACACACACACACACACACACACACACACACACACACACACACACACACACGCAGTGTGTCTCACACACACGCACACACACAGTGTGTCTCACACACACGCACACACACAGTGTGTCTCACACACACACAGTGTGTCTCACACACACACACACACAGTGTGTCTCACACACACACACACACAGTGTGTCTCACACACACACACAGTCTCACACACACACAGTGGAGCATGCAGCGCAGGCTGCCGAGCGCACGGCAACCCGGAACGGGCGCGAGCCGGCGTCGGGAGGAGGCTGAAGTGCCCATGAGCGGGAGCAGCCGCAGGCTAGAGTTGCAACGTGCGCGCACCACCAGGCCGCTGGACGACGCGAGATGTCTTCATGCTGCATATCTGGGGCAAATATACCCGATCATAGATCAATCTACTCTATTCTCTGAATTTGAACATGTTCATATCGGGCCAAACACCTGATCACTTTGCAACATAATATCTTAACTCTTTTTTTAACCCCTTTAGATTAGTTAGGATCCCACAGGAGTGCTACACTATTAAACACTAAGGACCTCATGCAGTAAGCGGCGAAAAGGCACTTCTCGCCACTTTTCCACCAAAAAAGCCTATCCGTATTCAGTAACGGGCGAGAAAGTGGCGAGATTCAAAAAAAACGCCAGTTTTAGTGGCGGTTTTTTTTTTCTCGCCGGTGGCGGGGTGAGAAGGCACTTTTTGCAAAAAAATCAAACTTTTTCAGCCACCCTGTATTCTAGTAGAGGCGAGTAGCTAAGTGGAGCTATTCGCCTCTCTAGAATACCGTTTTGTTGGCAGATCAGCCACGCAAGAAAAAGATGGCAAGTTGCTGCTCAGAGGCAGCGGATGAGTGGCGGATCGGCACTTAGAAAAAATCAGGCCTTTTTCCTGGCTGGGATTGATGCCGGGGGCCTCCAGAGCTGATACCATTAATATCAGCACCGGAGCCCCCCAGCATGCATCCGGGTCAGGAAAAATGTATTTAAAGCCCACTTCATTACCTTAGCGGTTAACCGCTAAGGTAATGAGGGGGTTTTTTTGTTTGGTTAGGTTTAACGCAGGCCGTGCCCAGGTGTATTGGGGTAGTGGGGGTGGTGAGGGGTATTGGCCCTTGTTGTTTGTTTAGGGCTTGCGGGGGGATTTGCGATTGCACTGAACCCCTCATGACCGGAGCGTTAATCGCTACGGTCATGAGGGTTAAGCCCCCGCACCCACCCGCAAGCCTAAACAAACACCTGTTGGGGCTAATACCCCTTCCCCACCCCCACTACCCACAATAACTAAAAACTACACCCACGCCCCCAACGAAACTAAAGATAATATATATATTATACATAATATATATTATAGTATATATATATATCATATATTATCAACATGACCCCCCAACAAACCTATACCCCCCTAACAACAGTCTATAAGTGGGCACAATGACTTTATCCCAAATGATAATAGTGAGTTGTCCATTTAAAATACATACACAACACAATAAAGACATTAAATACATATAGCATCAACCATGGCGGCTTGCCACGATGAAGCCATCCTCATCTTCATCCTGCCCATGCCCCATCCGCTCTGCAAAAACAGACACAAGAATAAAACTCCAAATGTAATGTCCCTAAACCCTTAATCACCATAGCGGTTTATTAACCGCTACAGTCATTAAGGGTGGTACCCACCATCACCCACAACCCTACCACTAACCCCAACCCGAGGCCTAACACACCTCACCCACTACCCACAGGGGAGTCCTACCAAATACCCTTGGGGCCAATACCCCCTCCCCCAGCACCTACAGATACAATAATGTGCAAATAACTATTATCCACATAGGGATAATACAGTATTTGGCCATTATTAAACACATTAAATACACGTTAATAAAATAAAGAAAAATCTACTAACCTCATCAATAAGAAGGCTCCCGTCCAGCATCATCCTTGGGGTCCGTTGCCCAAATAATAAATAGCCAATACATCTCAATTACATTAAAATACCAATGAACCCCCAATCACCTTATCGGGTACTAACCTCAAAGGTAACTTAAGGGGTGAAGCCATCCTGCAATGGCAACACCAATTATGCAAACATCCTCAATGAATTAAAAACCAATTTCCTACACAAAATCTCATGTAATCATCAATCTGAAGCCTCAAATGCCACTTAAAACATTGCTTTTACGTGTATACATGTAGAAAACATGTAAACTATATGAACGCTGCAAACATGTTAACAATACAGTAATCCAACTCAACAATAGCCTGACATCACAACATATAGGTGGCGAGTCATCCTACTCGCTTGGTTCAAGTTACTTCAAGTACATGGAAGGCTTGGGGGGAGAAAGAAAGGATGTGAGTCATTGAAAGCCTCTGTCACCTGGTACTTGAACCAATCAGAGTAGGGATAGACTTCCCACGCTCTGATTGGTGCCGTACCATGTGAGTCGGCCATGTGTCTTTTCAGATGTCATTTAAAGGCAATTGCAGCACAGCCATCTGATTGCTGTGTGCTGTCATTGCCTTTAAGTGACGTCATCTTTTTTTTTTACATCGGCCCCAAAAACACATTGGTGTTCACGGCCAATCAGGGCCGTGGGACCACCCAGCTGACGAAAATGTGACGTCATAGGCCTTTAAAAGCCTATGTCGTCTCATTTTGAAGCAGACGCCGAGGAGGAATGGGCACCCTTCTGAAGAAGAAAGAAGACCAGGGCGGTGGCACGGACGGTCAAGAAGACCCCGGAAGAAGGTAGAAGAATACAGATGAAGATGGTTATACAACTAGAAGACCCCTGGATTGTGTGTTTTGTTTATGTTATTTTTAATGTTTTAGTATTTATGGTTTTTTTTTATGGGTTCCTGTTCATGGATTGGTTCGTGAGTAAGCTGAATCAACGGGAGCGGTGGGGGCAAGTAATGGTAAGTAAATAAAGAAATGTATTTAATGTAACTGTGGTTTTTTTTGCTTTTCATGTGTTCTTTTTTTTATGCATATCATTTCTTGCCACTGTATGTATGTATGTATGTCTAGAGAGATATAAGAGAGGTAAGAAATGATAGTGTGTGTTAAAGCTGATTTTCGTATTGTAAATGATTGTGGCTATGCTGCTATGCATAGATGGTGTTAAATGTATTTTATATTAGAGAGATGTAAGTTTGGGCATGTATGCTGTACTGGTAGGTTTGAAGAGCTTGCTTTAGTATTATTGTAAATGTTGGTGTCCTATTTGTATGTTTTGAACTTGTCTCTGTTACGATAGCATAGTTAATTGTTTGTAATTGTAGGGATGGTATTTTAATTGTTAGGGATGTAATTCCTGTGTGTAATTCATTTGATGGTGACTTTATTTGCTACATTAATACTTCCTGTGATGTCAGGCTATTTGAGTGGATTACGGTATTGTTAACATTGATTGCAGCGTTGTACAGTAGTTTACATGTTTATGACTACATGTATACACTGTAAAAGCAATGTGTTTTAAGTGGCAATTTGAGGCTTCAGATTGAATGTACATGAGATTTGTGTAGGAATTGGTTTTTAATTCATTGAGGATGTTATGCATAAGGGTTGTTGCCATTGCAGGATGGCTTCACCCCTTAAATTACCTTAGAGGTTAGTAGCCGATAAGGTGATTAGGGGTTTATTGGCTTGTTAATGTAATGGAGTATTGGCTATTTATTATTTTGGCAACGGACCCCAAGGATGATGCTGGCGACGGACCTTATTATTGATGAGGTTAGTAGAATTTTCTTTATTTTATTACGGTATTTAATGTGTTTAATAATGGCCAAATAATGTATTATCCCTATGTGGATAATAGTTATTTGGCACATTATTGTACTGTAGGTGCTGGGGGAGGGGGTATTGGCCCCAAGGGTATTTGGTAGGACTCCCCTGTGGGTAGTGGGTGAGGGTGGTTAGGCCTCAGGATTGGGGGAGTTAGTGGGGGAGGGTATGTGGGTGATGGTGGGTCAACCCCTTAATGACTGTAGCAGTTAATAACCGCTATGGTGATTAAGGGGTTAGGGGACATTACATTGGATGTTTTAATTCTTGTGTCTGTTTTGCAGAAGCGGATGGGGCATGGGCAGGATGAAGATGAGGATGGCCTTCATCGTGGCAGCCGCACATGGGTGAGTGCTATATGTATTTAATGTCTTTATTGTTGTGTATGTATTTTAAATGGACAACTGCACTATTATCCATTTGTGGATAATAGTAATGTTGCCCATTACTGTATTGTATGTTGTGTATTGCTGCTATGACAAATGCCCCCAATAAACATGCCATTATGCGTTAACCCCTTCATTACCTTAGCGGCTATCCGCTATGGTAATGAAGCAGCATTAATGTATTTTAATAATATTGTGCGGGAGCAGGGGGCCCTCTGAGCTGAACCGCATTTATTTGTGGCTCAGAGACCCCCTGCTTCCCGAGTTACAGGCCCCGGTTTGGGGCATCGGTTACAGTGTGAATGCCATGTTTGTTGCGGGCACGTAGCCTATGGGACGCTATAAACATGGCGGCGACACTGCCCATCCGATCACACATACTGGGGCCTGCAACTCGGGAAGCAGGGGGTCCCTGGTCCACAAAGTGATGCGGTTCAGCTCGGGGGACCCCCTGGTCACTGTACAGTATTATTAAATAAATATTCATGCTGCTTCGCTACCATAGCAGATACCCTGTAAGGTAAGGAACGAGTCTTTATTGATATGTGTGTTTTACTCATAGTGTAGATGTGCAGAGGGTCTCCGGAGCAGAAACATTTTTGTTTTAGGTCCGGGGACCCCCTGCTCCCCGAGATACAGGCCCCTTTAGGGGGTGCCGGTATCCCTTTGCTTTGTTTACATGCCGCGGTCACGTGATCGGGACATTGAAATGCAGAGGGATACCGGCACCTCATAAAGGGGGCTGTATCTCGGGGAGCAGGGGGTCCCCCGACCTGAAACCAATGCGGTTCAGCTCCGGAGACCCCCTGCACATGTACACTATGAATAAAAGTTGTTTTAAACATAATTTTTATTGTGCTGATGTTTGCGCCGAGAGAGCAGCGGATCTCTCTGTGCTGCAAACACAACTCGGCAGGGGACGGCTTCTCGGCAGTTTCTCACCAGGCAGCTGTCCCGCCACCGGTTACACGCCATTTCATCAAATGGTGGAGGCTAATTCATTCGCCAGGGATTCGCCCCTTACAGCATACAGACAGTTTAACTCGCCAAAAACATGGCTAATTCCTAAAATGGCGAATGCATTTTTTCGCTGCTTACTGCATGATACCCTAATACACTAACCTTCCATACACTATTTTATACACTATTCCAGAATGTGCTTCTGTATGTACTTTATTTGGAAAAATGCAGAACATGATTAAAATAATGTCTTTTTTTTTTCAAACATTCAAATAACCTACAATAAGTACAAATGTAAGATATCACTGCCATGAGGAAACCCTCCCAAATGATTACAATAAATGAATTTAGCTTTTTTGATTATTGCGCTCTGGGAAAGACATAGCTGGTCGTGGTTGAGTAATATTGGCATGCAACTAGACAACAAGATTAATTGCAATGTAAGGCTTCCTGACACATCATTATTTAATGTTTGCATAATTTCAGTTGGCCTTCATTAAAAACAAAACAGAATCCTGCATCTGTTTGCTATTATACACACAAACCTTTAACGACCTTCCAGTGTCACACTACCCTTGTTCTCCCTGTGCCAGCGTATCTGATAGACCATAACTAAATTATGAAAAACATAGAACATTTTATAAGATTTAATCAATATACTAGCCAGGACAAGTTATTGCTACATACATATTGTACAGAAAAACGGTAGGCAGTTGCTTCCTATGGTGTTCATAAAAATATCACAGAATGCTGGCCAATATGCTACAGAAAATGAAATCTATATATTTTCTGTAGTGCTATACTCATACTATGGGCCACCCACAAAATACTCAGGAAGTTGGCGTATAAGTATATCGCTTTCCTTGTATCAAGCACCCACATCAGCTGTTTTGGAGTTAAATGGTTTATATTGTCATTGCAATGGGGATATGCGGCTGGTAATATCAAGGTGTTTTCCTACTTTGCATTAAATGCAAAGTGCATTTGTGAGGGCAGATACAATAAATCTATATAAAAAAAAAGGTTGGGCATCTTTTAAGAAAGGAAAGGTATACAGAGATAAACCAAATAAGTAAACATGGGAAGGATGTTGATTCAGGGAGAAATCTGATTGTCATTATTTGGAGTCAGGGAGGATTTTTTCCCCCTATGAGACAGCATTGAATGATAGTTACATAGTTACATAGTACATAGTTACATAGTTACATAGTAGATGAGGTTGAAAAAAGACATAGGTCCATCAAGTTCAACCTATACTAAATTTAGACAACAGATACTCTATCCTATATCTATACTGACTTATTGATCCAGAGGAAGCCAAACAAAAAACCCCATTAAGGAGAAAAATTAATTCCTTCCTGACTCAAAGAAATGGCAATCGGAGTAATCCCTGGATCAACATCCTTCCCATGTATACTTATTTGGTATATCCCTGTATACCGTTCCCATCTAAAAAGATATCCAACCTTTTTTTGAACAATGATATTTTACTCGGGTTTATTGGTTTGCTTTCCTCTTGATCAATATACTGTAAATATAAATATAAGATAAAGTATCTGATGTCTAAATTTAGCATAGGTTGAGCTTGATGGGCATAATGTATTTTTTCAACCTCATCTACTATGTAACTACAGTATGTAACTATGTAAATGTGATCCCCATGCATCTTCAAGCAATATGGGGAGTGGGTTTGTGAAGAAGGAAAAAATAGGGATGAGTTATTACGCATTAAATGTTCAGTGGATAAATACATTTTTGCCAATATGTATGAACAAGAGAATGAAGGGAAACCATCCAACCTTGATACCCCATAGAAAAGATTAATTTCCTCAGTTGCTTACTGGGGGTACAGTCAGTGGTGGATTTGAAGATCCACCACCCCAAGGCACTTGCTTGTTGTGGCGGATGCCTCCTTGCTGCCGTCCTCCTTCTACTTCCGAATCACAGCTTCAAACACCTACGTGATGTTGCATGGCGCCATGGCAACAGGACTTCATGATGTCATGCCACCACATTTCCATGGCAACGAGATGCTGTGTGACGTCTCACCTGTCCCCCTACAATCTATTAAAAGTTCATTAAAATTCTGGGGCTCAAAAATATTCCAACGGCAAAGAGACTGTAGAGGTCTCCTTAAAACTTGAGTATACTATGTATAATGTATATGCAGATAAGATCAGGCCCATAAATACTTATGTGGAGTGGTAATAGTAGTTATAGCACTCACTGACTAATAGAGTAAATCTCAAGAGTGGGTAATTGCTAAATCAAAAAAGGTATTTAATATCAACACAAGTCAAATACACGGAGCGATGTGACCAACACAAGAGCGTCTAAAATACGTACTGCAAACAAACATAGTATACGAAAAACAGGATATAGCACAATGGGAGGTGGGGGGGTGGAGAGAAAAAACAAGGTGGGGGGGGCAAAAAATGGGGATAAGCAGGGGGGCAACATTTCGGGGACAAACCCCTTCCTCAGGCCCGTTCCCTCAGGACCCCAAAGGGGAGACAGAGGTACTTCCCTTACCCCAATGCCCCAACATAATGAAACAGCAACCCTAGCAGATTAAGCACACAAAGCACCTCTAAGTAATCAATCTAAGAATATGATATAGCAAAATAGAGAGAATATAACCAGTGTCAAATCAGACCACAGGGTATAAGACATCTAGCAAAATCACAAGCACTTCTCCTCTCCTGCTGCAAGGGTGACTGCTGACTGGGACTGAATGAGGCAGTAGATAAAGGGGAGGGATGACATCATCATTGGTGGTGTAATTAGTCCCATAACAGCAGCTTGTTTTTTCCCTCCACCCCCCCCCCCCCCCCCCCCCCCCCCCACCTCCCATTGTGTTATATCCTGTTTTTCGTATAGTAAGTTTGTTTGGAGTATGTATTTTAGACGCTTTTGTGTTGGTCACATCGCTCCGTGTATTTGACTTTTGTTGATATTAAATACATTTTTGATTTGGCAATTACCCACTCTTGAGATTTACTCTACTAGTCAGTGAGTGCTGGAACTATTATTACTGCTTTGTAATTATTTAGGAGGAATTGGGTCCTTCTTTTTGTTCCTTTAATTTGCACCCTGCAATCTGCGTTAGATTATCTAATTTTCTGAGTGCTGTCTATCACTTGTTTTTCTCTTTTTACTTATGTGGAGTATACATGTGGGGGTATCCAGTGATAGAGAATAAGATAACACATTCCTGTTCTCACTCACAATAAGAGCATGCATCATCCAGGAAATTGAATAACTGCCGCATAGTTTTCTTATATATCCTTATAACACCTGGTAAAACACCCCCCTGAACATCCATACACTGTATATCCTTGGATAAGGTAAATGACTACAGACATACTGTCACGGTAGCTTATGACAAGATATAATGAACACCAAATATCTGGGTTGAACTGAACGAGGCTTAGATATAATAAAATATAATTTATTCCTTAAATAAGGTGAACACAGCAATATAGTACAATTAACAGGCAAGAAGATAACACTTACTTAGGGTTGGGGAATGGAGACGTATCCAATAGCAATTCTCCAGCAGTCCAGTGACATTCAAGATGGAATCAGAAGCACAACTCCAGCAATCTAGTGACATTCAAGATGGTATCAGAAGCACAACTCCAGCACAACTAAAAACTGTAGGGTTGACACAGTTTATATACCTGTGCAACCCTATTCTTAACATTGAACACAGCCTATTGGTGAACAATTATCTGTATCCACTCTCTAATGTGGAGACACAGACTAACAGACTAACTCATGCCCTCAGGTAACAATTAGACTGGCAGAGTTTGTTGATTGACTAATACTTAATCCCTAGACATTGGGTAACAATCAAGGCAGTTACTTTTTGATCACCGTGCTTAGGCTACTCAGCCGTCTGCCCTTCATGACTTATTAGCCTAGCAAATGGCATCTGCATTTTCAGAACAGATCCAAAATAAAATACATATACACTTTAATATCTACACATATTAATAGTTCCATTCTGGTGGGCTCAGTGGGTCGACCTTTGCCAGTTTTTAATGCCTACAGTGACTCCACATATTGGCCAAATATGAACTCTCTGCGACCTCCAGGACTGGAGATACAGAAATGCACTTTAAAACATTAAAATACATGCTTATAATGAAACATGGGAACAGGGGAACATACATTTTCAAGATACAACAAGGTGCAAACCTCATCCCTGGGCTGCAGTCCAGTTAACCCCTTGTCTCTCTGGTGAGGTCAAGGGATGGCCTTATGGGGTGCAACCCCTTTAATACCGGGCCACCCCCTTTCTCCCTCTACACATACAAAGTCAGATGTACCTTGTTTTCTTCTTGAATTCCGGGCATGATCATTGTTGTAACGCTCGGCCTGCCCACAAGCCAGATGAGACCCCGGGACTGAGGTGGAAAGGAGTAATACCACACACCTAACAGCAAACGGGGGCACGGCAGGAGTGTGGTATTAGCGTAGCTGGTTCAGATGACAAAAATAGACAAAGTTCAGTACTTGCCAACTCCGGCGTTGAATGGTAATGTCCGTAAGCCAATGGTCAAGGTGTAGAGAGGACAGCGTGGTAGAGTGTCCGTAAGCCTGGGTCGTGGAGTGGAGAGTGCAGCGTAGTAGGGGTCTGTAAGCCGTGTCCAAGGGATATAGAAGTCAGCAAGTTAGAGAGTTCAAAGCCAAGTCCAAGGGGTACCAGAGAGCAGCGTGGTCGAAGTCCAAAGCCAAGGGTCAAAATCCAGGGAGGTCAGCAGAATATCCAGGAACAGGGAACTGAAAGACAAGAGAGCTAGGCAAAAGCAGACAGCACCAAGGTACAGAACCAAATCAGAGCAAGGTGGTAATGGTGAGGGGAGACTAAATAGTGGGTTGGGGCCTGTTAGAGGAAGGGGAGGAGCGGAGGAGCGGACCGAGGGAGATCCTAATAGGGGAGAAGGGCCTGGGGGCGGACCTGGTGGAGCAGGGGCAGGAAAGAATGTGATGCGCACTCTGCAGCTGAGGAGGCAGGGTCAGGTACCTGACGCCAGTAAATGGAAGCCTGGGTCCGCGCGTGGCCGTAAGGGTGATGTGCGCGACCCGGAAGTGCGGGAGCAGCCATGGGGGAGACCGCGAGGACTGAGGCACGCCGCCGGGAAGCCCGAGCTGCAGGGAGAGAAGGTAAGGAGGTGCTGGAAGCGGGGGTACCCGCAGCGCAGATCCGTACAGTTGTCCTCCGATGTACCAATTGCGATGGTAGTGCGTCACAGTCTCTTCATTTTCTGTTGGTTGTTAAATGAAACAATGGATGTACTGTGTATTGATGCTTTGTCTTGAAAACCAATAAAAATGTAAGTTACAAAATCCGTTCCGCGGTATAAAATCCATCGACTAATTGTTCCAGTTTCAATCCATGCAGATTAATCCAAAACCGCCATTCAAAACAAACCACTGGTGGATTTTAACATCCAATCCATGGATTCAGCAATCCGCACAATGGATTGGATTGTTAACATCCACCAGTGGATTGCAGAATCCGCGGATTGGATTGTCAGTGATAAACAAAAATCTGATTGCCCAAAGGAACCAGCCTATCCAATGCAGATCGGAATTTGCAAAAAAACTTCACCCATCTCTAATTATTAGAACTAGTTAGTACTTTAACATCAGGCATCTTAATCCAGTTCATCCTTGAAAAATACTTAATGTTAGGTAATTAAATAAAGCTAATTTAAATCTGAATTAATGTTAGCAATGACTACAGTGAAGCTGAGAGAAGAGTGCCATTGATCATAATAGTCCATGCTTGACAGTTGGGGTGAGGTTCTTCTGTTCAAATGCAGTGTTTTTGCCAAACATAACGTTCCTCATTGAGGCCAAGAAGTTCTACCTTTGACTCATCTGTCCAGAAAACATTGTTCCTGAAGTTTTGTGGATCATCTATGTGCTCTTTGGCAAACTTTAGATGGGCAGCAATGTTCTTTTTAGGGAGCAGTGGTTTCCTCCTAACTATCCTTCTATAAACACCATTCGTGTTCAATCTTTCTTATAGTTGAGTTATGAACAAGACGAGAGTGACTTGCAGATCCTTGGATATTATTCTGGGGTTCTTTGTGGCTTCCTGGGTGATTTGCCGGTTTGTTCTTGGAGAGATTTTGGTAGGATGACCACCCCTGGGTACAGTGACTGTGGAAACCTAAGAAAAGAAATCTCCTTGCTCAGCGAGTATAATAAAGTTGTTAGATAAAAGGTGCATTTACAGGATAAATGAAGGAGAATCACAGAAGAAAAAGTCTCTGTATATTGCACTCAATTATGATGTGAGGTAAATGGAACTACGTTAAAAATGAACTTTTATAGCGTGGAAGAGGAGTGGGGAGGGGTGAAAAAAAATGAACTTTTAATACACAAGTTGCAATAGTGTCAACTGATAGGACATGAACTTAACAGTGAACTAATATATACAGTGAAGCACCCACAAAATATAACTGTGTACCTGAACCATACATGGGTAGATATTGGTAATAACTAGATATTACCCAACAATATGAGCACCAAAAGAAGGTAGACTAAAAGGTTCACTCGTAAGGCCACTAGCTATATTGAATCCACTGTGTGTGGAGTTGAAATGACAGATGTTAAGATCTGACTAGTGCTGCAGATTAGGCTAAATAGCCTAGTGATAACTGAACCTGCGCTATGCTAATAATAAATGGTAAACATCCGGTCAGTGGATAGATAAGGATAATCATACATGTATAACAGACATGAACAAGCCCCTAGCTAATTAGCACATTTAGTAAATATGATAGTGATGTATTTAGCAGTATAGTGTAAACTGCTACACGTAATTATACCCAGGGTAGAAAAAATGTTAAAGTAAAATGTCCTTTACACAGAGCAGCTAATAATCAGCTGCATGTCTATAGTTGTTAGTGAAATGGTAAGTAGTTAATCTCATATAGCCACTAGTAGAGCAAAGAGTAACATGAACAACAGCCCATGGGTGGTTATAGACATATATAGTGTTCAGCCTGTCATGGCGCTCAGGAGAGAAGAGTGCCATTGAACATAATAGTCCATGCTTGACGGTTGGGATGATGTTCTTCTGTTCAAACGCAGTGTTCTCGCCAAACATAACGTTTCTCATTGAAGCCAAAAAGTTCTACTTTTGACTCATCTGTCCAGAAAACATTGTTCCAGAAGTCTTGTGGATCATCCATGTGCTCTTTGACAAGCTTCAGGTGGGCAGCAATGTTATTTTTAGAGAGCAGTGGTATCCTCCTAACTATCCTTCTATAAACACCATTCTTGTTCAGTCTTTCTTATAGTTGAGTTATGAACACTCACATTAGCCAAGACGAGAGTGACTTGCAGATCCTTGGATATTATTCTGGGGTTCTTTGTGGCTTCCTGGGTGATTTGCCGGTTTGTTCTTGGAGAGATTTTGGTAGGATGACCACTCCTGGGTACAGTGACTGTGGTCTTGAACTTTCTCCATTTCTAGACTAATCTGTTTGACGGTGGATTGGTGGAACCCCAAATTCTTAGACATGGATTTGTAACCCTTTTTAGACTGATGAGCATCAATAACTGCTTTTCTGAGATCCTCATAGATTTATTTTGATCGTGGCATGACATGTTTCCACACACCTGTAGGATGAAGACCAAACTCACAAAGTTCCTGATCTTTATACGGGATGAGGCCCCCTAAAATCACCCCTGAAGATCTACCTAATTATTTAAACACCTGATTCTAATTATTCCCTTTAAATTAGCTGATAAAACCAGGGTTTCACTTACTTTTGCACAAACCCTGACTCTTAATTATTAATTGTTTGTCTAATTCATACATAATTAAAAAAAAAAAAAGATATGGAATTGGTAAATATAAACTCTATTGGATATTTAAGAAAAGACTGTTTTTTTATTCAAGAAGGTAATCATAGAAAAACTATGGAATTTCCGTAATTAACATTCGGTTTCACAAACTTTTTCTCATCACTGTATTACTTCCTGGTAAAACATTTTATAAATAAATAAATATCGGCTTTTTTTTTCCTCTCACTTTTTTGGGGGGCAGATACCATAAGTCTCATTTTAAATTGCGCTTGTGTGCGCCTATGTACTAACCTGAAATTACTCAATTTGCGCCATTAGCGTCATAAACTTTTTTTTTGGTTTGTTTCTTTTTCATTTTGTTTCATGCACAGAGATGGACAAATATTAGTGTTATGTACTAAAAATGAATATTCCTGAACACCAAAATAAGGAGACAGTGAGTCAATATCGTGAACTTGGTGAGAGCTTAAAAAGATTGTTGTTAGTGTAAACGCATAATTAACCTGCTATGTGTGAACCCAAAACTGTATTTGACGCCGCAAGGATACATCATTATATAGTTATTTTATTTACTGTATGACTATTATAAATAATATTAATCTAATAATGTATATTTACTTACAATAGTTACAAATAAAGAATACACATAATTATGTTTTAATTTAAATGGTATCAATCAGTTATTCAACATAAGAGATGCATCACAAATCAACCCACATTTTGTGAAGGTTTGTATTATTTCTTAGCACTGACATTTTTACGCACACATTTTAAAAAAATATATCATCTTAGTTCATAGGTCCCTTGATCTAAGCAGTAAAAATGCAGCCCATATGTGAATATTTTTAATGAGCTAATTCTGCAAAAAAAAAAAAAAGATCCAAAATCATTCTGTCTTTCATTTAGAGTTCACTTCCCTTTAATCAGTGTAACTGGTTCGTTGTAAAGATCGGGGCTGCACTAATTTACCATTCCTAGTACTATCACACTGTGACAATTCAAACATCCTAAAACATGCATGATTTCTTATAATTAACTCGTTCTATTCAGAGATTGAATGCCACAAGTTTCATTTGTCAGTGATGCTGACCCCTTCTAGACAGAACATGAAATGCAGTACATTATTTTCCTACCATTCTTTTTTTTTGCCAATAGAAACATTAAAAGTAAAAAAAAAGTTGTCTTCTTAGCAAACCATACAAAAGTATTAAGTAATAACCATACACCACATCAAATTCGGAGCTGATTGAAATGCCACCACTATAATTGGACAAAAAAAAAAAGCAACTTAAATATGTCACTACTTCCATAGAAAAAGTGGTAGAGATTTGCAACATGTTCGCGCATTTAAATCAGACTTGGCAAATATTACCTATATTGATTCGGCGAAGTTTGTTTTGATACAAAAGTTCGTGGCAAATTTAATTAGTGTTGAAAAGTCAATAAGCATTGCATTTTCCATTACATTCACTTTAGTTGCTGGGCTGTTATTTTCCCACTTTGAAAGGCCAAAGAGCACATTTTTAACAATTTTGACTATTTTGTTAGAACTTTTTGCACCAAAAGTTAATTCTAATTTATCATTGCTCTTTTGAACTTTTGAAAACATTGATCTAAACTGCAGCGAAAGCAAATCGCACATCTCTAATAACTGGATATATGTTACTGAACTCATGTAAAAATGATATGTAGGTGTTGTTACACGTTACCTTTCAAACTCATTCATTCAGAAAATGTTCATATTCCTTAATTTAAAAAAATCACATTATACTGACTTTTCATTTCATTTGTCGTTGTTTCACACTGTATATATTTTAATGATTAGGTTAATAAAGTTGTTTTTAATAATGTCATATTACAACCGCTATGGGGAGTGAGTGTCCATAACTGGGTTTACTTGCCTCTACACAGTATATTCTCCTATTGTGGACCCCAAGATAGATAGCGTGTGGCAGTGTGCGTACATGCGGCAGCCGCTTGTGTGCTGCGGTGGGGAATCCTCGCAATCCCCAGTCGCGTGTCTCCTGGACAGAATGATGACGTAAAGGAACAGAGAGAATCAGGAGCAGCAGCAATGAAGATCACATTCAAAAAACGTTGCACGGGAACCCAGGTGATGGCAAAAAAGTTCATCTGCTTTATTTAGACACTAGCTGATGTACCCGGCGTTGTCCGTGATGTAATGTTGTGGCTCCCCCATTCTCCCTCTCAACTCCCTTCCCCCCTTCTCTCCTGGCTCCCTCCCCCGCCCCTCTCCTGACTCCCCTCCCCTAGAGGTGGTAGTTATACGTGTCTATGGTGGATGGCGCCGCGGAAGGGGGAAGAAAAAAGGGAGAGAGGAAGGGGGGGAAAGGGAAGAGTCCGCCGAGCCTCCTCTAGAGGAACGGTCCTCCGATCTGGGCTTACCCCCTCCCCTCTCCGGGTCCTCCGTTTCCCCCTGAACCCCCCACCCGCATCCCACACATTCGCTTGAGACATGGCGTCCCTCGGAGCCCTGGGCATTAGTCTCATTGCGCTCACGGACCTATTGACGCGGACCGCGCATCGTTGACTTGCTTGTCAGCCGATGGTTATTTTTTTAACAAGCCGTTAGAAGCCTCCCGCTTGCAGGTCTAGCCAATTTAAATAAAACTTGTCGCCTCTGTAGGTAGTACTCGGTTCTTCCCTGTGCATACTCCTTGTGTCTCCCCCTCTGCATGCCGTCTCATGGATTTTATCCAGGGTTCCCTCTTAAATGCGTTAACCAGTCCCCCATAGGCATCCGACACCCGGGCTCAGGTTTGAACTAGAACAGCCTAGCCTTGTCTCCAGACCTAATTCACCTTTTAGGACAGTCTAGGGCATGCTTTGGCGAGGTTTTTTCGTTCTCACTGACTAACCCAAGGCACTTCCCCCTTTCACGCAGCAACTTGTTCTCCCTGAAGCTACTTTCAATCTTTCCTGTCCTCTTTCGTGCTGAAAGCTGTCCTGATTATCTCGCGGTGCACCCATTGTACGGGTTTTCCCCTCACCCATCGCAATATGGTCTCCCTAGGGAAATTGGCTACTACTGGGTACAAGGCATAATCGTGTGCGGCGCACCTGCTGGCTTACAGGATTTTTCCTGAGCTACTCCCGCTGACTGGTATTATGGGGACGTCAGGACAGTTATCTTTCCATGGGGACCCTACCGTACTTACTCCCGGTGACATGCCTCCATCTATTGCAAGGCCCAGGATATGGGTGGATCCCTGGAATAGACGTCCACTCAGGATAGAGATTCCCCGTCTCCACAACCACTTTCTTGTAATCCGGAACACTTTATTTCCCTGCAGCAACTGTACAGCATACCAGATCCAGCAGTATCTTCTCCAGAGAGTTCTCCCTCAGATGACCTGGCCTTTCACTACTACGTCCACGGTCAGCCCTGGAGCATCCTAGCTCTTCCACTCCCCCCTATCACTAGTAATGGGAACAGTCTACTACAGCCCTCTCCCCTGGGGACGGGAGCCTCACCAAGCCTGCCGGTCCCTGAAGCTCGGTTTATCCTAAACCTCATCTTCCCTCTCAGGCGTACGCGAAGCAACTGACTCAATACCGGAAATCAGATCATTAGCAACTGATACAAACACACAGCAGCCCGCACCCCTGTCCCCTTCATTGACACAGCCTGACTGCACTGCCTTTCTCTCTCTGCCTTCAACTGATCTGGCCGTTAGTGGCGACACCCCTTACACCTCCTGGCAAACCTGCCCCTTACCCATGGATTTTGCACAGAAGGAGGACAGAATATAGCCACCCAAACCTACAGGGCTATACTACAAGACCTAAGGCGATATACATGTTCCTCGTGTCATCCCTGCGTGCCCAATTTCTAAATAACAGATCACACTGCCTCCCCTCCAGCTTTACTGTGTAGGGGGGAGTCTACTGTCCCTCGCGGTCCCTCATCCCTCCCCGCACGATGAAACCGGCTGTGGTTGTAAAATCGGATTCTCGGGAAAACTCCCTCTACTCTCTTTACCGCTATACTGTGAAACCCCACCCCACTTTCAGGTGTCAACCTTCCTTGCAGACTTTGTACCGCTTGTCTTTGTCTATCTGTACCGTCGTTAACATTTCCCCCAGCCCCCACTTTACACGAGATCTCCCGCGTCAGCTTCAAAAAAAAAGAAAACAAATCACCATCCTCCCCCCGCTTTGGAAAACCGGTATGGCCAGGATATATCGGTTCTGCTGCGCTCTGTTCTTAAGCTGCCCCGTGTGAGCATGCGAGAGAACCGGGAGACAAAGAAAAACAATGGCAGCATTTGTAGACATGTCAGCATCTTGCATGTAGTTACAGGTCCTATATAAATGGATGTATTACTTGAATATTTATTTAAATATGATTTTACCATAGACAACCTGCCTACATACTGCTCCCCAATAAAGATCCGCCATTGAGAATCCGCTATAATTTAGAAGAGAATCGTCTGTTTGTAATGAATGGTATGGCAGCACATTTGAGTGGTACGATGGGAAGTTTGAAGTGAATCTGGACAACCGCCACGGTAATTTGTCAAAATATGATGATGAATACATGATTGCAATAATCTGTGATAAGCTCGAGTACTCAGATCATATATATATATATATAAAAACTATTACTGTATATCTTATAGTATAAAATCGAAAGGTTAGGTGACTAGCGAGCGGTGAATCTGATGGTCCTCAGCCTCTGGCCAATCAGATTGTGGCTCTGCACTCACCCCCAACCGCCACTTCCTGCCCCCTCACATCGGTTGGTCCTTTCATCCCCCCCTACCCCCCCGTACCCACAACACCACACCTCTCTTCTCCATCTTCCCTCCTCCCTCTCACGCGCGATATACCCGCTTTGCCCGTAACCTGTATGTTCTGGCTCCTCCCCCATCCTCCCCTCATCACCCGACCCCCTTCCTCCCCCCTCTCCCTTCATTCACAGCTGTTCAGGCTTCCCCCCCCTTCTCTCCTGACTCCCCCCCCCCCCCCTCTCCTGACCCCCTCCCCCCCACCTCCCCCCTCCTCCTCCTCCCCCCCCCTCCCCCCCCCCTCTCCTTCTACTCTCTCTCCCCCCCTCTCCTCCTGACTCCCCTCTCCCCCCCCCCCTCCTGACTCCTCCCCTCCCCCCTCTCTCCTGACCCCTCCTCTCTCGCCCTCCGCTCTCTGCCCCTCACCTCACTCCTCCCACCTCTCCTTAGACTCCCTCTCCACTCCCCCCCTCTCCTCCTCCCCTCTCTCCCCCTCCCTCTCTCCCTGACTCTCTCCTCCCCCGCTCGTCCTCTCCCTCCTCCCCACCCTCTCCTCCCACTCCGTCCCCTCCCCCCTCTCCTATCTCTCTCCCCTGCTCTCCTGACTCCCCCCCTCCTCTCCTGACTGACCCCCCCCTCTCCCTGACTGACTCCCCCCTCTCCTGACTGACTCCCCCCCTT
>CM071568.1:69201676-69323328 GCA_036426205.1 Ascaphus truei
ATATTCATTTGGCTTCTCTTATCGCTGAACTCCCTTTTTCTTTCGTTCCATTCTATTCCGGTTTGCTCTCCCTGATTTCGCTCTCCTTTGCTTTACGATTTCGCGTCGCCGGGGAGGGAGGGAAGTGAGCGCCGGGGAGGGAGGGAAGTGAGCACCGCGGAGGGAAGTGTGCGGCGGGGAGGGAGGGAAGTGAGCGGCGGGGAGGGAGGGAAGTGAGCGCTGGGGAGGGAGGGAAGTGAGCATTGGCGGCTGGGGCAGGAGGGCCGCGCCGCGCTTCCCCTCCGTCCGTGAGCCGGTGCAGGACAGCGCACGTGAGGGTGAGTGTGATGGGGGGTAGAGGACAGAGAGAGTGTGTGTGTGTGTGTGTGTGTGTGTGTGTGTGTGTGTCTGTGGCGCCGAGGGGGAAGAGAGTGGAAGTTGGGTGACGTCAGAGCCACCAATCTGATTGGCCAGAGGCTGAGGACCAATCAGATTCACCGCAGCTAGCACTAACCTTTCGATTTTATATATTAAGATAAATATAGGGTGAATGAAGCAGGTTTGCAAGACATACAAACACTCATGGGCATTGTTATCTTTGCTGTATATTGTACGCTGGAGGGCTTCCGTTACTCTATTACCCACCGTTAACTACAGTAAATTTGCACTGCCTGCTTCACAATACAAAGCACTAGCGTACGAGTCAGAAGAGATGAAAAAGCTGTCTCTGAGAGGGTCCACTGCTTCTGCGCTTCCTAATCCCTGGCTCCGCTGTGTAAACTGTAATTCAGCAGGCAAAAACTCTAGGTAAGCAGTTGTTCAAACTAAAAATGACACACCCTGTTGGCTGCCCATTTGCTTGTTAATACCCAGAATCCTTACCTGCAGATTCCTCCGTGTACATACATGTGACTGGCTTAAATCAGGGGTGCGCAAACTCCCCTTTACCCCCCCCCCCCTCACCTTACCTTTTCTCCGACATCGGCAGTGCCATGTGACATCACGTTGCCATTTGACGCCGTGTTATGGCGACTTGTCACCATAAGCCGCCTGAGACAAGGTAAGGAATATACAGAGGCCTCACGTGCTCCCCAGATTTCATTTCATTTAAATGTCGTGGGGAACAGCGCGAGGCCTGGGTGCGCAATATGGCGTTTGAAGGTCCCACGTCACCCGTGCCAAGTCACTGATACCTATTGACTTTAAGCATGCAGCAGATCAGTATCTCATGAAGCAGGGGGTCCGTGCAGCTGGAATTTACGTGGTTCTGCTCAGACCCCCTGCTTCTCACCAAGGGGAAATATATTTATTAAGGAAATATTTTGGTTTTGTTTGGAAATTAAGAGAGATTTTCTTTTTGCTGGGGCCTCTGATTGGGGGGCCGGGCGAAGAGCATTTGTCAATCAAGCGACAAATCGGTGACGCAATAAATATATATATCCTCACACACACACACTCTCACACTCTCTTTCACACACTCTCACGCTCTCTCTGACACACACACACACACTCTCTCTCCCTCACACACTCACTCACACACTCTTTCACACACACACACACACACACACACACACACACACACACACCCAATCAGATTCACCGCAGCTAGCACTAACCTTTCGATTTTATATATTAAGATACATAAGTTTCACGCTTCAGTGGTGCTTTCTCAACGAGATTCTCTCTGCTTCTTGACCAGTGTAGTACTATATATCTATATGGTGAACAAAAAAATTGTGAACTAGCGCTAAAGTGTAAAACACAGTGTGATATTAAAAATAACTTCTAATAAAGGTTGGCTGCCCGGTGATACTGCCAGTACTAACAGAATAACACAAAATAAAGAAAAACCTGGCGCCAAATTGTCAGTGGAATGTCCTGAACTCCTCAAGGGATCCGCACACTTGCTCGACAGACCATGCAAAGAAAAAAACACAAACAAACAAAAATCATAGCGCAACACTGTAGGGTGAGCAGTACTGCACTAATACACACAAAACAATTAAGAGTCCTAGCGACAATTAAAAAACTATTTATTAAAAAGAACTATGCCAAGACAGGCAATGGCAAATGCAAAGAACCGCAGGTCATCTGGAACACAAAAATTGGAGCCCTACTTACAGACAGCAAGGCTTAAACTCGCATTGGAAGGAACAAGTCCTATATGCAGATGGTCTCCCTGCCGGGTGATGTCTCTGCTCCGTTGCGGCTCAAACTCCAGTCAGTCCCTGCGATGGTAACCGGAACAGCTCCGGCCGTGGAGGCTGGTGTGCGGGGTCCACAGCTCTGCACCGCGTGTAGACACACGCGTCACTTCCTCCTCCGGAGCAACGGGAAGTCTCTGCGCGCCCGCACGCGATAGTACCCGTGTCCATAAAGGGACAGCTGGCAGGCTGAAGGGATAGCCGGGCTCCAATGCCAAATAACCATATGCGTCCAAAGCCAGTCAAACAGTGGCTATGCCACTAGCCCTACGCGTTTCGTAGATGTCACTCTACTTCCTCAGGGGCTTAAAGCAGGTGGCCCTTCATGTCAGTCTCTGGTAGATTTTCCTCAGTACACAAGGGTGCTGACAAGAGGAAAGAGGTCTTGAGCAGAAAGGCTCTGCTTAGATCAAGACACCCAGAGACCTATATTCCTGGACACAGGGGACCCACGGCCGGAGCTGTTCCGGTTACCATCGCAGGGATTGACTGGAGTTTGAGCCGCAACGGAGCAGAGACATCACCCGGCAGGGAGACCATCTGCATATAGGACTTGTTCCTTCCAATGCGAGTTTAAGCCTTGCTGTCTGTAAGTAGGGCTCCAATTTTTGTGTCCCAGATGACCTGCGGTTCTTTGCATTTGCCATTGCCTGTCTTGGCATAGTTCTTTTTAATAAATAGTTTTTTAATTGTCGCTAGGACTCTTAATTGTTTTGTGTGTATTAGTACTATATATCTATAGATACGTGTTAAATTTGTCGCTGTTGGACATCTTTATCGATCGATAGATAGATAGATAGATAGATAGATAGATAGATAGATAGATGGCAGGCAGCAACAAATCTAACACGTATTAGGGTACAAAAGATAACCGGGCACAACAGGTATGTAATACTGTTATTCTAGCAGGCTGTATTACTGCATTGGACCTATGGGTTATTATACACCAGCTACATTGTTCCACTTTATTATATATTTCACCCACGCATGTGTGGTAAGAGAAATGCTGTCCATATCCCACAATGTATGGTCATAGTTGGCAGATGTGACTTAAGGCATGGTTTATCTAAACCCCAATGAAACTTTACAGTAATGAGTTGCGGTACCAGTGATTTCAATTATCCCGTTTATGTCCATATGAGAACGGTCCTTAATGCCAAGTTGGCTGTTATTTTCATTCAATCATAGGACGTTAGATTTGTTGCTGCTGGACATCTATATATACAGTATATACACTACCACACTGGTCATCATGCCAAATGCAGACTTATCCCGAACCCTAATTCATTATTTCATTATATGCTTTACAGGTAGTCCTCGCTATCCAACGTTTCACTTTACAACGAATGACATATCCAACGTTTTACAATACAACTCTATGGGCCGTTATCCGACGCCGGAATGCGTTATCCAACGCTCACCGCCACTGATTAACATGGGACTCACTTTACAACGGTTTCACTATCCAACGCTACTTCCAGAACGGATTCCGTTGGATAACCGAGGACTGCCTGTATAAAGCTTTATTTCCTTTTACTGTTTTTATTACGTGTATTTGTATTGATTTTGATTATAACAGTCGCCTGGGCTGTCGCTTTACTGCCATGCTGTGTGTGCTTTGCAGCATTGGCATCATGGTTGCTTGGCACCGTTTTTGCATTTAGCGCTCTGCGAGGGTATATATTGCACGCTGTATTTAAGCACTTTATCTTGATGAAGGTTCGCAAGCGGACCGAAACGTCAATCTATACACAATTGAATTGAATGTCTTTTTGAAGACCACGTGAGTGCTGCTGCTTTTGTTTTCTACACTGGGGCCATAAGCCTACAGGACTTTCAAGTGGAGATTTTTAAGGCTCAGAATCACTAAACTCTGTAAGCGTATATAAAGTGATGTTAACTTACTTTAAATTCATTCCCTTTAATCATACCATAATGTTCAGTAAACAACTAACGGGACATTAACCATGTTTTACTCCCATTTAAAGCATGGCGATATTCTTAACGCCAGTTATGCTAAATGACATGCAAATTAGTTTATTACAGCCTAAATTATATTTATTCTATATTCACTGAGCTCTGCTAAGGTTAATGCTAGGAAATAACCTGTTGCTATTTAAGTGATAACTAACTTTGGTGTTACTCCCATCCAGATTATGAAATGGAGCTTTTGCTGGGGAGAGAGTTGACGGGAGGCAGGGGGTGGGAAGACCAATTTAGGGGATACTGCATCAATTTATATAGCTCCAAATGGATTTACCTACATGTAAACTACTGTACATGTGGTAAGATATCTGTAAATACACCATAAGTACCTCTATCTCCCTTTCTTTCTCTGCCCCTATATCTCACTCTCTCTATATCTCCCCTCGCCTTTAGAAAAAGCTCTATTTCAGTGTCTCAATGGGAGTATTGCCATTACTTAAATAAAGTCACATTATTTGAAGGCAAACGGAGTGTTATCCTGAAATACCATGAGGTTAATTCTAGGCTACTGAGCTCAATTATGGCTGTTATTTATTAACATCATTAACTGAAATAGGTGCTAACTCAAGGAAAATAACCCCTGTTCCTGTTTTACATAACGTCACATTATTTGTCCTGATTTAATGGCGTAAATTTAGGCCTAATAGAGAAGCAACAAGTAAATCAGGTGAGAGAGAGAGAGAGAATAAAAGCCATTTGGTGACTTTCAATACTGAGCCCTTAGAAACAGCACTATCAGTTTGCTGAACTTTTATGAGCGATTTACACTTTTATCTTATTATGCAACCAACAATAAAAAAGTTGAAGCTGTCAATGCACATTGCTGTAAAAAAAAAAAAAGCCAGTCTATGGCCAGTCTAAGCATATAAAGAAGTCGATGGCTCTTCTGTTCTTTTTAAACTCTTAAAAATGGTATTCATTTTTGGTAAATTATCATGTGTTTTCAACTTCCTAAAGAATTCTTGTAAAATAGGGCTGAACCGCATTACCCTTTGTCCTGAACTTTTATACCACTAATGGACAAATTGAGAAGAGTCTGAGAACAAATGTGCTATTAATTACCCAGATGGCTATTTTAATAGAATCATGGCTTACTGCACAGTCACTAAACATTGTGCAGAAATTTCTTAATAATGCTGGCCAACTAGCATTCCTTCAGAGAGAATAAAGATAGCATTGACCACAAGGTTAAGTTATGTTATGTTAGCTTAGGAGATAGTAGACAAAGGGAGTGTATTGTTTAGGATGAATGCCATGCCCTATCCTCTCTGCCCAGCATCTCCCTGCAATGACAGATTTTCTAATTCACTGCAGATTCTCATAAAAGTGGGTGGTCAACCCTAGGGAAATCCAACAGTGCACCTATTCATAGTGGGTGGGAGACATGCAAGTCAGAATTAACCTGGGTTGATTTAATACAGCAGAGATTCAGGGTAGGAGGATAAAATTGGGATTAATACATTAAATGTTAAGGTCAAGATGTTAAGTCTTTTGCTGAAAGACGTCAATGTAATAAAGCGAAGCAGAGACACAAAGAGATCACCTGAACCGTTAATGGATATCTTATGGATGGTGAACTTAAGAAGCAGTGTAATTAAAATTAATTTGGAACAAATTACGATAGGTTCAGGCACTGACGGCACACGTTTATTTCTTAAGGGTGCACTGCCATTTGTTTTTCCTACCTCTTATTGTACAAATTTGGAGAATGAGAACCCTCCATCATATTGATCCACATAAATGGTGCCCCTTTAAACCACTAGTAGTATAAATAAGTAAACCAGCCTATGAATAAGTATGTAAACCAAACATGAAGTGCTACTTGAGTCTTGAAGAAGGCGCTTTGTGAGTTGAAATTATGGTTTGATAGTAGGATGTTTATTTTATAAACTAATTATTGACTCTTATTAATTGACGAGTTCCCATTGGCTTTATTTTTATGAGATACAGTTCATGAGGATGGCAGCAGAAGTTTTTATAGACAAGTGTGAAAGTGGAAGATTGGCTAGGAGTGGATTAAAGTAGTGGATTATAGCAGTGGAGGCAGGGCATTATAAAGGTATTTCTGTTGATTATGGAAAGGGAAATGAGAAGATGTTAGCAATACTGCAGAGGTGTAAACTCTTCCGGGCAGGGACTCCTATCTCTCAATGTTACATGTATGTCTTGATGCACTCATTCTATCTATATTACAATGTATTCCCTTTACTGTAATTGTATTTTAATGTTGTAAAAAAAATGTACAGCACTCCATATATGGTTTGTCAGTGCTGTAAAATTTAATTTACATACTGTGCACATGATTTGGTGATAGGCTGATTTAGTGGGATTGGTAGTGTAGGGAATTCAAGATTACCCCATTTCAGCAGGCTTCGGTTTCATGAGAATGGATGAGTCTTTAATGTTAAGTGAGAATAGGCCTGGGGTTTGGATGAAGGATGAAAAGTTCAGAATTGGACATGATGATAGCAGAAAAAAACAATCCAAGCTGAAAGATGTTGTGGGTGGGTATTTCCCAATGCATATTTGTATAGGTAAAGTTTCCGATAAAACATGAAGCTGGGAAAATATGTGGTGTGGAAAAAAACTTTTTGTAACTTCTTGTGATAAAAATGCACTATAGCACTAAATGTTGATCCAATAAACAAAAATCTAATTAATTCCAACCCTTCTGTTTATGCATCTAACAAGTTACTCTAGCAGCACATTCTTGCTTTGAGTAGTATTGTTCGAATAATTGCTATATATTGCTTGAGTGCATCACTCAGTCCTCACGGAACACTTATTGTAAAGCAGTACTGGACATAAGAGGTTGTATGTAATAAAGGTTTCAGGCATGAGAGAACAACAAGAGGAAAGAAAGACAACTACCCTGAGAATTTGGGAGCAGAGGAGCATAGAGCCTTAAAAGAGAGGAAGAGAATATGGTAATTAATGTACTTGAGAGAATAGTGCCAGAGAGGATGGAAGATGTGAAGATGTGGTTGAGAGACATCTAATGAGATTGGAAAGGAACAGACATACAACTGTGCTTCCATCAGAATTCAGAAAGACCAAAGTCAGAAAGACATAAGCAGTGATAATGTTGGTAATCCATTATCACAATTACTTTCTGATGCCTCATAATAAATAATAAAAAAAGTGTGTGTGCTGAGCACGCGCATTTTAAGTGAAACGTCTTTGTCTTTTGTCCCTGTTATGTCACAGAAATTATATTTGTGATGGTGCCGTTTATTAAAAATCAAAATACAATTTCAGTGACAAAACGTAAAGACGTTTCACTTAGAGCGTGCGTGCTCTGCACACACACCCTGTTTTAGCTATTTGCACTTCTATATTTTTACTAACTGTGAATTCCTCGTGAGCTCTGACACAGGCCCTCATTCTCTCCCGTCTCGATTACTGTAACCTACTGCTGTCCAGCCCTGGCTGTGTCAACTGCCAATACATGATTGTGGGCAAAACCTTAGCTCACCCACACAAAAGTAATTCCATTAAAATCTTGGACTTCCTCAATTGTGAGTCTAAATTTGTGGTATACATTATCAAGTGCCCCTGTGGACTAGTCTATGTGGGCAAAACCACTAGAATGTTAAAGGAGCGTATTGCAATGCACAGATCAACCATCAGAAAAGCTCTCCTTGGCACAGATGTGGGTGATGATTTGAAACATCTTCCTGTCGCTAGGCATTTCAAAGAGAAAAAACACAGCCTTGCGACCTTCAGGTGTATGCCTATCTTACAAGCACATATCCCCAGTCGTGGAGGCAACAGGAATAAACTCCTGCTGCAACCAGAAGCGAAGACTATATATAATTTAGGGACCATGTCACCAGGGGGGCTGAATGAGGACCTTCATTTGGGTTGCTATCTGTGATTGCCCGCATGGATTTGCCTTATGGACTTTTGACTTGTGCCCCAACCAGTGTTCCTTGTTCATTTGATTATGTCTGGTTCTTTATTCTTAATTCATGGTTCCTGTGTGCCAGTTGTTGGAACTGATGCCCTTTGTGTTCACACATGCCTGTCTGTCCATTTTGCCTTTCGTTTTTACAGAGATCAGCCCCCCTCCCTCTACCCCATTGTGTACCTTTTTATTCACTATGTGCACACTACACTGCACCTCACTGGTGGCCAATATGTTATGCAGGCTGTGCTTGTGGATGTCTTTCAGCAGGTACTGCTTCCAGCACTTGGACTGTGCTGCATGCATAGTATTGGGGGTTGCCCTGACAACGGAGGACTGAGCGCTTGATTGAGTGTTGCTTCCAACAGCTGATGCACGCTCCAGAGCACGGACCTCAGAGACAGCTGATCTAAGATGGCCGACGGCAGAGTTTTGCAGACACTGCTGTCAGCACTTGAATTGTGCTGTGTGCTGCTTGTGGAGGAGTGGTGTTGCCTAGGCAACGAATGACTCAGCACTTAATTAGCTGTCACATTCCACAGCTGTTGCACAATCCAAAGCATGTACTGCAGAGACAGCTGAGCCAAGATGGCCGAAGCCAGTGCTTTGGAAATTAGGAGGAACATCAGATGGCTACAATTAGCATTGTTATTGATTTCAGGTGATGGGTGCACAGGGTTTAGGGTATTTCATCACGGTAAGGCATAGGCTTCACTGCACCCCCCCCCCCCCCCCCCCCCCAGGAAGAAGATCCCTCTGGGGATCGAAATGTCGGATTTTTGTATCTGTTTCAATACATTATTTTGCTGACTTATCTCTGAGTGCTGTCTCTCTTTGCTGTTCTGCTGCCTGCTGGATGGTAACATACGCTTTACATTATTTATGGGACTAGCACAAGGCCTTTCTGGATATCTACATTGGAGTGCTTGCTGCTTTTTTACACACACACACACACACACACACACACACACACACACCCCCCACACCACAGCACCCCCACACCACACACACCAACACACACACCACCCCATATCTAATATATATATATATAGCTGAGTTAAGTTATGGTGAGTAAAAAAGTGACAAAAACCCTCCACAGCAAAGCAAATATGCAAATGTAAATAAAGCTGTATGCTCATCTGCATGTCTTAGGTAGGTCTGCAATCCCGCCTTTCACCATTATCACCCAGCACTTCCACTGCAGCAAGGGATTCTGGGAAATGACATGCAAATGAGCACACAGTGCCACTTTTTGCTTCAAAAACCATTTTTAACATGGTTCCCTATAGGCTTAAGCTTGCTGCATGGTCACAGCTTTGAGCACAGCCAGGGTTAAGGTGCATAGCCAGAAAACCCACCCACAGACAGCTGTTTCGACCTTAATGGGTCTCATCAGTGTGGGGTTGGTTAACTGGGTATGCAAAGAAGCTAAAGGATGGGGTTTACATCGATATATATATAGATCGATATATATATCTATCTATAATATATATATAATATATATATAGATAGATATATATAGATATAAATATATACACATACAGTTGTGTGAAAAAGAAAGTACACCCTCTTTGAATTCTATGGTTTTACATATCAGGACATAATAACAATCATCTGTTCCTTAGCAGGTCTTAAAATTAGGTAAATACAACCTCAGATGAACAACAACACATGACATATTACACCGTGTCATGATTTATTTAACAAAAATAAAGCCAAAATGGAGAAGCCATGTGTGAAAAACTAAGTATACCTTATGATTCAATAGCTCGTAGAACCACCTTTTGCAGCAATAACTTGAAGTAATAGTTTTCTGTATGACTTTATCAGTCTCTCACATCGTTGTGGAGGAATTTTGGCCTACTCTTATTTACAACGTTGCTTCAGTTCATTGAGGTTTGTGGGCATTTGTTTATGCACAGCTCTCTTAAGGTCCAGCCACAGCATTTCAATCGGGTTGAGGTCTGGACTTTGACTGGGCCATTGCAACACCTTGATACTTTTCTTTTTCAGCCATTCTGTTGTAGATTTGCTGGCGTGCTTGGGATCATTGTCCTGTTGCATCACCCTATTTCGGCCAAGCTTTAGCTGTCAACAGATGGCATCACATTTGACTCAAGAATACTTTGGTATACAAAGGAGTTCAAGGTCGACTCAATGACTGCAAGGTTCACAGACTCCGTGGCTGCAAAACAAGCCCAAATAGTCACCTCTCCACCACCGTGCTTGACAGTTGGTATGAGGTGTTTGTGCTAATATGCTGTGTTTGGTTTTCGCCAAACGTGTCGCTGTGCATTATGGCCAAACATCTCCACTTTGGTCTCGTCTGTCCAAAGGATATTGTTCAAGAAATCTTATGGTTTGTTCAGATGCAACTTTGCAAACCTAAGCCGTGCTGTCATGTTCTTTTTTAGAGAGAAGAGGCTTTCTCCTGGCAACCCTTCCAAACAAACCTTATTTGTTTAGTCTTTTTCTAATTGTACTGTCATGAACTTTAACATTTAACATGCTAACTGAGGCCTGTAGAGTCTGAGATGTAACTCTTGGGTTTTTTTCAATTTCTCTGAGCATTGCACGGTCTGACCTTGGGGTGAATTTGCTGGGATGTCCACTCCTGTGAAGATTGGCAATTGTCTTGAATGTTTTCCACTTTTGAATAATCTTTCTCACTGTAGAATTATGGACTTTAAATTGTTTGGAAATGGCCTTATAAACCTTCCCAGATTGATGGGCAGCAACAATTGCTTCTCTAAGATCATTGTTGATGTCTTTCCTCCTTGGCATTGTGTTAACACACACCTGAATGCTCCAGACCAGCAAACTGCTAAAACTTTGGCTTTTATAGAGGTAGTCAAACTTAACAATTAATCAAGGGCATTTGATAAGCAGCACCTGTCTGCTACTTAGCATCTTAATTCCTATGGAAGCAGTAAGTGTGTACTTAGTTTTTCACACATAGCTTCTCCATTTTGGCTTTATTTTTGTTAACTAAATCATGACACTGTGTAAAATGTAATGTGTTGTTTTTCATCTGAGGTTGTATTTAAATAATTTTAAGACCTGCTAGGAAACAGATGATTGTTATTATCTCCTGATATGTAAAATCATAGAATTACAAGAGGGTGTACTTTCTTTTTCACACAAGTGTGTGTGTGTGTTGTGTGTGTGTGTGTGTGTGTGTGTGTGTGTGTGTGTGTGTGTGTGTGTGTGTGGTGTGTGTGTGTGTTGTGTGTGTGTGTTGGTGTGTGTATATTATATTTATTTATATCATATATATATAGTTATATAATATATCTATATATACATGAAGGTCAGTCAGCACCTGATAGTAGAAACTGGTTGTAATGAGCAGATGCTAGTCCACATAGAGAATAAGTATGATACGAACCCATCCAAAGACCAGTAAAGAGACAAGCAGACCGCACGGGGTTAATCCAAAAATCTATATTCACAACATGAAATACAGTAAGCCAACGTTCGTCCCACAGAGAGACCTTCCTCAGGCGTGCAACCCACAAGTGCAAGGGACCAAACATATATACCCTCACCCTAGTGCAATGCAAACAAAGGGAACCAATCACCAACATGCAATCAACAAAATATGCAACATAGCTGTGCTCCGTGCCCCCTCCCCTATACTTTTATCCAAATGACTCATCAGACATGAGAGTAGGCACTTAAATATTAGAGAGAGACACCCTTAGGCACTGGTCCCGCGGTCTACTGCCATTGCGGGGGATAGTCGCGCGCCGCGCTTATCAGTGGGCCAAACAAAATATTGACTGCTGCCGAGCGACCAGCAGGGCGAGTGCGCCGCCATCACAGCTGTGAGCAGACGCCTCATTAACTCTCTCCTGGCCACCAGGGACGCCGCAGCCAAAACGCACATGCGCAGTCTGAAAAACCGCCTCGTGCACAGTTACCACGCACCACTGAACAGTAATATGGGCTAACACATAGTATACACAGAGCGTTAAGGTGAACCACAGGGGACAGATGGAGGTATAGAGCACAGAGCCATAGCATCACCATAAATATAAGACAAAGGAGTGCAAAAGTGCAGAGGGAGTGATGCAACGAGTATGAGTGACAAACATATAAAAGGCATATGCAAAATTCAATGAAAGCAGGGAGACAGCTACAAAAAGCAAGCTAAGTGAAAGTTCCTCATTTGAGGCCACCAGGTGTCATAGTTTCTTAGTTCATAAATAGCCTTGCTCCTGTTTAAGTAGCCTCCTGTCCGTCACCCCCACGGGGGGGGACTGGAACCTGCAGAATAGGCATATCACGAAGTGTGGCCAGTGTGTCTTTTTTTCTTTGAAATGTCTAGCCACAGGTAGACACTTCAGATCTATATCAGCGGCATCACTCAGTAGGGCTTTTCTGATGTTTGAACGGTGCATGGTTCCAGTCCCCCCCCGTGGGGGTGACAGGGGCAGGACCTTACTTAAACAGGAAGCAAGGCTTATTTATGAACTAAGAACTATGCCACCTGGTGGCCTAAATGAGGAACTTTCACTTAGCTGCTTTTTGTAGCTGTCTCCCTGCTTTCATTGAATTTTGCATTATGCCTTTTATATGTTTGTCACTCATACTCTGTTGCATCACTCCCTCTGCACTTTTGCACTTCCTTTGTCCTTATATATTATGGTGATGCTATGCGCTCCTTGTGCTCTATACCTCCATCTGTCCCCCTGTGGTTCACCTTAACGCTCTGTGTATTACTATTCTGTTTAGCCCATTATTACTGTCAGTGTGCGGGTAACTGTGCACCGAGGCGGTTTTTCAGACTGCGCATGTGCGTTTTGCGCTGCCGGCGTCCCTGGTGGCCAGGGAGAGTTAATGAGGCGTCTGCTCACAGCTGTGATGCGCGGCGCACTCGCCCTGCTGGCGCTCCGGCAGTCAATATGTTTTGGCCCACTGCACAAGCGCGGCGCGCGACTATCCCCCGCAATGGCAGTAGACCCTGGGACCAGTGTCTAAGGGTGTCTCTCTCCTAATAGTGTAAGTGCCTACTCTCATGTCATGATGAGTCATTTGGATAATCAGGTAATAGGGGAGGGGGCACGGAGCACAGCTATGTTGCATATTTTGTCTGATTGCATGTTGGTGATTGGTTCCCTTTGTTTGCATTGCACTATGGGTGAGGGTATATATGTTTGGTCACTTGCACTTGTGGGTTGCACGGCCCTGAGGAAGGTCTCTCTGTGGGACCGAAACGTTGGCTTACGTGTATTTCATGTTGTGAATATAGATTTTTGGATTAACCCCGTGCGGTCTGCTGTCTCTTTACTGGTCTTTGGATTGGTTCGTATCATATATATATATATACATACATACAAATACACACACAATTATTTGGGGAGTTTGTTAATTTCTTTCTTATATACATCTGGCAATGTACCCTACATTTTGCAGGAACAAATCTTACAATCGCATTTTGGATCTTGGGCCACAGGGCGATACACTCACTTGCCCAATGTCACAAAGGACATTATGGGATTCAAATTCAATCACATCAGCAGTGTTTCCACTATGGGCTACTTCAGCCCATAGTGTTTATTATATTTTAATTATTGTTTAATTACAACATCAGCAAAGGAGCACACAGAACCAGTCTTCTCATCGTGAGTACAATTGCTGCCCCATGAGAGCTGCCCCAGGCACATAGGTTTATAGTTCAGAGAGACTGGAGAGGTCTTGGGGGGGTTTCAGGACTTCCCCCTTACAACTCTCCATATCCCTGTTAGACCTTATGCCATCTAGGGGTTAATGCTTACAGCCTCAAGCATGCATTAATATACCATGGGATCCGGTTTATATGCAGAAAGATACTGTATTATTTTTTATTAGTGGGTTAATATTAAGCTCTGTAGCACTAGCTGATTGGGGGCCTCTACCCCAATATTTTTGTTCTCTTATGTACACCTTCAACTAGTGGCTCGAGCACCCACACAAAAACTAAGACATATAGCAATATTATATCATATACAATTTTGCTGGACTGTTGCTGCTTCTATGTAAGATTTTGTACACAGCACAGTCCAGCTTCAGCATTTTTTCTTCCTGCATCGTGGTGCCCGCTGATCTGCCTCTCCTCATCGGGACAGGTGTTTTCCACATTGTCTACAACATCAGCAAAGGAGCACACAGAACCGGTCTTCTCATCGTGAGTACAATTGCTGCCCCATGAGAGCTGCCCCAGGCACATAGGCACATGACTGTACTGGCTTCAGCACACCCTGAGAGATGCGTAGGGACAGGCAGGTTAACTCAATCCCATACATCAAGCAAAGGAACCTTCTTACTTGCTGAAGTGTTTACTTGGGGCAACAACATACAAATAAAAGGGGGGGGGAGTACTGAGGGAACACTGGGACATGAGAGCTATGGAGGAGAAGGGGAACTATGAGGGCAGTGGGATACATGCTGGAAATAGGGATAGGTAAATATCAGTAACTTTACCAGGATAGGAGTGGTACTCAAGATGGCTGCTGGTACTAAGAGGCAGCATGATGGTCTGGGCTGATGGCAAATTAACTGGGACAATACCACTTGACAAGGGGAGGGGAAGCCAAGAAGCCTACAAGGGCTCACAACATTGTTGCAACAGCTAGGCATCCTGAAGACAGATAAAAAAAACACAATCCTGTTCCAGGACACTCCCTGTCTGGCATCTGGAGATACCACTATATTAATATAAACATGTGGAACACATAAATATAACAAAAATATATAAAAAGTTAATGTACTGTATGCATGACAGATGGTACCGGCCGGTACCATTGGGCTCCAAATTCTTTTGGCGCTCCAGGTGTCAAGGTAGGTGCACCAATCCGAGGTGGCTGAGTGCTCCTCATTATTGCTTAAGAGTCCATAAGGTGAGTGAGCCGATGAATGATAATAGGGACACCCAAGTGGTGGCACCCCAAGTCCCCAAAATCCAGGCAAAGGTTCTGGCTCCGACAAAAACTGGAATCGCGTCCATGAGCATTGTCAAAGCTCATGGGAAAGTCGGGCTGGATTTGCTTCCAGGGTTGTGAAGACTGGTTGGTTGGGTAATTCCAACCGGGTGTTCCCAGCACACTTGGGGATTGGTAAGGCGACCACCTGTTCTTGTGGTCGCCCTTGTTGGTCATAGGATTCTGCTTCCAGAAGAAACTCCCTTTAGAGCGGTTCCCTTTTCCATTGACACAGTTGGTCTTGTCTGTATGTGTCCCCCTTTGGTCACAATTGGGGTCGACCATCTTTGCCTCGATCACTGTGCTAATAGTACTTAGTCTTTTGTAAGGAGACATAATATGACAGCTGTCTATTCTACCACCAGTTGTGTGGTTGAGAGCAGTGGTAGCCTGCCTGAACTGTGCAAACGCTCACTGGAGCATTGTCCATTTAGAGGAACTATGAATTCCTAGTGTACCCTCAGGTGCCACGTTTGTGACCACAGCACAGACTGTAAGGTGGATTTCTGTAGCTGTTTCCAGGATCGTTGGTTGACCTGTATCTGCTGGAACCAATGGGATCTCATCGATTGCGTCAGAGACACGGTTCTGTAAGCAATTATGTGCTCTGAGTTCGAGCTATATACATTATATGCATTAGGCAGTGAGGCATTTAAAGTGAGGTTTTTAAGTGATACAGTTAGACTACAGTTAATATATATATATATAGTTAATATACTCACCTTCTTCATGCAAGACCAATAACCAATAACCTCAGCTGATATGACATGGATCTAATTGCATTCTCTTCACAGGTATGTTCCTGATGTTGAAACTCTCTGTATAAGACTGAATCTGGCCCTGAATTGAATTGATATATAAGTATGTTCCTGATGTTGAAACTCTCTGTATAAGACTGAAATCTGGCCTTGTTGAATTGATATATAAGTATGTTCCTGATGTTGTGAAACTCTCTGTATAAGACTGAATCTGGCCTTGTTGAATTGATCTATAAGTATGTTCCTGATGTTGAAACTCTCTGTATAAACTGAATCTGGCCTTGTTGAATTGATATATAAAGTATGTTCCTGATGTTGAAACTCTCTGTATAAGACTGAATCGGGCCTTGTTGAATTGATATATAAGTATGTTCCTGATGTTGAAACTCTCTGTATAAGACTGATCTGGCCTTGTTGAATTATATATAAGTATGTTCCTGATGTTGAAACTCTCTGTATAAGACTGAATCTGGCCTTGTTGAATTGATATATAATTATGTTCCTGATGTTGAAACTCTCTGTTAAGACTGAATCTGGCTTGTTGAATTGATATATAAGTAGGTTCCTGATGTTGAAACTCTCTGTATAAGACTGAATCTGGCCTTGTTGAATTGATATATAAGTATGTTCCTGATGTGAAACTCTCTGTATAAGACTGAATCTGGCCTTGTTGAATTGATATATAAGTATGTTCCTGATGTTAAACTCTCTGTATAAGACTAATCTGGCCTTGTTAATTGAATATAAGTTAGTATGTTTGAATTAAAAAGTATTTTTTTTTTTTTTCCTCTTAAATCTGTGCTGTTTAATTGAACAAATGGAACAAGGTGACTGATTGGGGAGGGGGAGGGTCATGTGACCTTTTTTTGTGTATAATACTAACAGCTCAGCTGCATTGGGCAGGAACTGCATTAGGCAGTTAAAGTGAGGTTTTTAAGTGATACAGTTAGACTACAGTTTGACTAGAGGTGACTGGGGACTGCACACTCTTTAACTCAAGACAACAAATGGTAAGCTATTCAGATCACACTATGATCCCATGCTTGTTAGCCTGCATAGTTTAACCCCCCCACCCCTTTACAACTTCTTTCACTGCAGCCTCTCCCAAAACTGACTGCACAAAACACTGAAACCCTGACTTGACCCTAGCATTGCAATGCAGCAAAACACATGACAAGGTACAGGTTCACCCCTGCTGTTTAGTCTGCACACACTCACTCTGCTCATAACAGCTCCATGCAACACTGCCTACCTCTGGCATCATGAACCTGCTATGTCTTCTAACTTTTTTCTTTCTCCTGGCCTCATGGAGATGTTACTCCCTCTATCCACTACAAACTCCTCCATCCTGGCCCACACCCAACATCACCATACACCCTGGACTACTCAAAAGCCTTACACTATCTACTGAATGTTGGTGGAGAACTCTAAAAACCAGCACACCAACCACTGCTCACTCTAATGGAAAACACCACAAATTTACAACTTGTAAACAACTACCCAAATTTCTTCTCATACTATTACTCTCTCTAGCAGGTGATATTGAAACTAACCCAGGTCCTCCCATTTCAGCTCTGTCCCATGCCCCTGAGAATTCCACCTTTAAATTCCAAAAAGGGCTATCTGTCGCCCATATAAACATCCGGAGCCTGCTGCCCAAACTAGACGAACTAAGGGCATGGTGCCTTATGCATAAACCCAAAGCCATCGTTCTTACAGAAACATGGCTATCCTCTAAAACCCCTGATGCAAATATCGCCATTCAGGGATACTCCATTTTTAGGAGAGATAGGTCAAAGAGAGGAGGAGGGGTGTTATTTTATATTGCAGACACCTTACAATTTACACTGCTACATTGCCCACCAAGTCCACCCTCTTTTGAAACTCTAGTTGGCAAAATCTGCCTCCCCTTTTCTAAGCCCATCTTGCTTGCTGGCATCTACCGCCCCCCTAAAGCCCCTCTACAATCCTTGACAGATATCACCCAATTTCTTGCCTCCATTTCCTCTCTGAATGAGAAGAGTGAGCTGCTAGTTCTTGGGGATTTCAACATCAATTGGCTTGACCCTAAAAACCACAAAATCCAGATACAACTCAAGTCACTTAACCTATCGCAACTCATTTCCCAACCTACACGAATAAACCTGAAGTCGCATAACCATTCCTTGCTAGACTGGATTCTCTCCTCAAACCCCAGCAGAATCCAATCCTCTGGCATCCTTCCTGACATTTTCAGTGACCATGCAATAGTGTACTGTGTAAGGAAAATTAAACCGCCCCATTCAAGCCCCAAAGTTCTCCTCACTAGAACATTTAAAAACTTTAACCCACAACAGTTTCTGGATGACCTTACCAACTGCCCATGGCACAGAATCGATTTAATTCCCGACCCTGATTCTGCGCTCGACTATTTCCAATCCGAGTTCTTAAAACTCTGCGATACCCATGCTCCACTACGCAAAATAAGGGTACGGGGGGCCCACCTTCCATGGGTTACACCTGACCTTATAGCACTCTACCAGTTCAGGGATGCCTTGTGGAAAAGCTACAAAGTAACTGGCACTACCAAGGATCTCAATCACTACAGATGCCTGCGGAACGTGTGCACAAGGCAAACAAGGCATGCAAAAGCACAATATTACTCTGACAATCTCCTCCAGAATACATCAAACCCAGCTAATTTCTGGAAGGTTATCAACAATATATTCCAGCCTCCTAACCATCAACAACCAAGTAATATCACTAAGGGGGATATTACTCTGACAAACCCCACTGACATTGCAAATGCATTCAATGATTACTTTGTGGGGTGTGCCACTAACCTATTAGCGAAACGCAGCACAAACCCCAAACCTGAATCTCATCCTGGGAGTACCCCTATAGTCCCACCCCCTCCCAACACTGCCCACAATTTTCAATTTAGCCCAGTATCTGAAGAGGAGATTACACAAGCGCTCCTCAAACTAAAACTAAGCAGCCAATGTGGACCCGACTTACTACAATCCAGGTTCCTACGACTTGGTGCCCCAGCCATTGCCAAACCAATTGCGTCCATAGTCAACTCTATCCTGTCTGCAGGCCATATCCCCAAGACCTGGAAAACTGCCAGAGTTGTCCCAATCTTCAAAAGTGGGGACAAAAACACTGTCTCAAACTACAGGCCAATCTCACTTCTCCCAATTCTATCCAAAGTTATGGAAAAATGTGTCCACTCCCAATTAAGCGAGTTCTACACCAAGACAAATTTCCCTAGCCAATTCCAATCTGGGTTTCGTCCCAAACACTCCACCGTAACTACCCTGCTAAAAGTTTGCAATGAAATCCAGTGTGGAATGGAACGGGGACAACTCACTGGTGCAGTATTCCTAGATTTTGCAAAGGCTTTTGACACAGTTGATCATGCTATCCTGCTTAACAAACTCCAGAGCTCTGGAATAGGGAAACATGCTTTAAACTGGTTTCAGTCCTACCTATCAGGAAGATCCCAACATGTGTCCATCTCAGGCTCTAACTCCAACCCCCTGGATATCACCTGTGGTGTCCCGCAAGGCTCTGTTCTGGGGCCCCTACTCTTCTCAGTGTTCATTAATGATCTTCCCACAGCTTGTAAGGAAGCCTCAATACACATGTATGCAGATGACACAATCCTGTATGCACACAGCCATAGCCTCTCTGACCTTCAACACATACTTCAGTCTGACTTTTTGAGACTCGAAAACTGGATTTCCCAAAACAAACTGTTTTTAAACACTGACAAGACTGTAACAATGGTATTTGGGACCAAGACTAAATTTGTAAAGCTTCCAGTGACTGAGCTCCTGATTAGAACCAACGCTAAAACCACCCTAACACCTGTCACTAGTTTTAAATACCTGGGCTTATGGTTTGACTCCCACTTAACATTCGGGATGCACATTGATACCCTGACAACCAAGACCTATGCCAAACTAGGGGTACTTTACAGGAACAAATCCTCCCTAAGTCTCCTGGTCAGAAAGCGTATTGCACAGCAGATGCTAATGCCAATTATTGACTATGGAGACATAGTATATGGCTCGGCTCCTCAAACCCACCTTAGCAAACTTGACACCCTCTACAATTCAATTTGTCGTTTTGTTCTCCAATGCAACTACAACACACATCACTGCGAAATGCTCAAAGAACTAGATTGGTCATCACTAGAGTCTAGGCGCAAAGTTCACCTTTCCTGTCTCACCCTCAAATACTTTCTGGGCAAGCTACCCAGCTACCTGAACAAGCTCCTCACCCCTACCACATGCAGTACCTATCACCTGAGATCAGACTCCAAAAGACTATTCATGGTCCCAAGACTCAACAAAGTATCCGGACGTTCCTCCTTCTCCTTCCGTGCACCCCAAAACTGGAACAACCTACCAGAGACTCTCATATCCACCACCAGCTTAAGTTCTTTCAAATCTAAGGCTGTCTCACACTTTAATCTGGTCTGTAACTGTTTCATAAGCTCATAATATATATTTTCTTTAACTGTGCATGCAATGTCTTGTATATAAATGTATACCTTGTTCATTTATGTAACTGTATTTGTAACCATGTATTATTTGTTTTACTCTGTGCCCAGGACATACTTGAAAACGAGAGGTAACTCTCAATGTATTACTTCCTGGTAAAATATTTTATAAATAAATAAATAAATAAATATACAGTAGACTCTAACCCAGTAGTATGGTCTGCAGGGTTCTGGTCTGTAGCTGTAGATGCTAACCCATCGTGCCACTGATCTGTCTGTGTTGATTTCTCAATTCCCTTTCCTTTGGTTAGGAGATGTCCACTGGGTGGATACAGTGGAAGCGGAGTTGTCCGATTGTTTGATTTATCTTGGAAGATCTCTTTGTCAATTACCTTCAGGAGATCGTTCTCTTTCTTTGGTGAAGACTGCTCATCATCTTTTGTCGTCTGGACTACTGAACATCCTAGGCCATTGTCACATTCCTCTGATATGAAGATGTTTTTGTGGCTCTCAGGGGTATGACCTTGTTTCTCTTCCTTGCTAAGCCTTCCTGTCCCTTGGATAGGGCCAATACATGTTTTGAAGAGGGATGTGTCCACGTTCCATTATATTTGTTCTGCGGGCATCAACATAGTCTGGTTTGAGCCCTTTGCCAATGTATACATTGCCCACTATCACGCATCCTAGGTCAAGTCTTTGGGCAAATGGCGCGTTGTGGGGTCCGTTGCACTGTTCGCGGATTTTGTGCACTCTCAGGATGTCCCTGCTGAGCAGTAGCAAAATCTTGGCATCTTGTTCTATTGGCGGGATGTGGTCAGTCATTCCCCTAAGATGTGGGTTATAACGTGCCACGTCTGGTGTAGGAATCTCATTCCTGTTTGCCACCGTGTGATTGCACTCTATGAGTGTAGCGAGAGTTATCTTTACTCTGCCGTATAAGGAATGTATGGTATCGCCATTTGCTCTCCTCCTTGTTGTCTCAGTCAGTCCTGCGCAGGTTCTGAGTAGGGTGAGGCATTGTCTTGTGTGTTGAACAAGCTAAACAACTCTGACTTCACTAATGATGTGTTGCTTTGATCATCGATGATTGCGTGCATCCTAATAGCCCTTTCAGGTTGTCCTTTGGGGTATACTGCAACAAGGCATATTTTGGAGCAGGACCTTTGGTCACGTACTTTTCCGCAAACCTCAGTGCACTGGGATGTGACAGATGTTGACTTCTCTTCTCCTTCCTCCTTGCCATGCTTTGCCATGGAGGAAGGGTTATTGAGTTGGTCAAGTGGCAGGGCCTCTGGATGTAGAGATGCTACATGCTTGTCACTGTTGCACACTGAACATTTGATGGCTTCTTTACAGTCTTTGAATAGATGAGTTATGAGGTGCAGCACCTGAAGCAAACTCCAAATTCTCTGAGTAGGTTTTTGCGTTCCTCTATGGGCTTCATCCTAAACCCAAAACACCTGTTAAGTAGGTGTGTTTTCTTGCGTATGGGGCATTCCCTGTTTGGATCCCCTGTCTCCCTGCTTGGAGCGGTAGAATGATTGGGATGTGTAGATGTTTTAGAAGACACGTCTGTCCTGTGGACCGAGATAGGCATTCTGGTGCAACCGTATCTTGTCACTGGTCCTTCTTTCTTTAGGTTGCTTGCACTTGGTGCGGTTGTTGTACCTTGGATGAAGCTGGGATTTTTTTATGTTTTGGCTACTTCACGAATAAAGCTCAAAAAGAATGAGGAGGGGCGACTCGCTTCTCCCTTTTGTATTTTGAACCTTGCGAAGACCATCTTTCTTGGACATTGTAAGGTAGCTTCTCCAAGATGGGTTTCACTCCATGAGTAGTGTCTAAGACGTTGAGACCTGATAGAAATTGATCTGCTCTTGAAGACTCCAATTCCTGCAGCAGATCTCCGAGCTCTCGTAACTTTGAATAGTCTTTGTCCGTGATTCTGGGGAAGGTGTCGACTCTCTTGAAGAGTGCATCTTCGACTAACTCGGGGCTCCCATATCACTCCTCTAGCCTTTTCAATACTAAGTCAAGACCTCTTCGCATGCTCTGCAGATTCGTTCCCAAACCATTTGGTTAGCAGGCTGAGTTCTTCCCTCGCAGAGAAGCCCAGACTCTTGATTGTGTCCTTGAATGTGGACCTCCATTTTCCTTTGTTCTCAGGACGGTCGTCGAAGTTGGTAGTGTTCTGTTTGTACCATATCAAGACGTATCATGTACTTGACCATGTCTGTTAGGCCTGATGCATCAGTGTCTTGGTCTTGTGGAGGATATGGTCGGTCACATCCTGGTTTGGTGCCCTATCCAACGTCTATGTTTGCAGCGTTGGATTGTAAGCTCGAGTGGGGTCGATCGTACGTCTTTGACCTATGTGCGGGGTGTACGTTTGGTGCAATGGTGGCTGCCGGGAGGAACCTTGCAGTCACTTTGGTGTGGATGTGCGATGACTGCTGGTTAGTGTGGGGAGTGTGTTTCTCCGTGTGGGCGTACCTGGATGGTGAGCCTCTTGTAGTGCATCTGTATGCATGCAGGTGTGTGATTCTCTGTTGTGGCTGCAGCTATCCCGGGTATTGTATGCCTTTGAAGAAACAGCATCTTCTCCATGTGGACTCTGCAAGGCTCGACATCTGTGATAGCCTCCTCATCATGTAGAGATGGTGTGCTGGTGTTTACGCTGGGAAGGCTCCTCACAAAGATGTCAGTGCGTTGGCCTGGATCCTCTGAGGCTATCCGACTGTGAGATCGCTCCCTGCCATCCTGTAGCGTGGCTATGTGACAGGGTGAATGAACGTCACCAGCCATATACCTGGTAAACCTATGTTTAGGCTTGCAGTGCAGCAGTGATGAGGTTAAGTTTTAGTTGAGAAGGGCTGCTTAATTAGTCTGACCCCAGCTGCATAATCAAGGTGTTTTAAAACCCCCAGGCTGTACACACATGCAAGCTAGCTGGTCAGGAGACAGGACTGAAATACTGAAGAGATTACTGCTATAAGGTCTATTTTTCAAAGTACATGTGTGATGAACTGTCTGTGTCCTGCATGCTGAAGAGAAGCTGCCTTGTTTCTATGCTGAAGAAAAGCTATTTTGTTTTTGTCTGCTGAAGAGAAGCTATTTTGTTTTTGTATGCTGAAGAGAAGCTATTTGTTTTTGTGTGCTGTATATTTTTAAGGCTCACTAAAGAAGCCTTATCAAGAGAACCCGCGTGTGTGGTTGCATGTACCCTGCCACATATGGTGTCAGAAGTTTTGGGACTTTGAGAGGCCCCTGCAGTTGAAGAGCCATACACACACAAAAATAAGAAAAATTGAAGAATTTTTAAAAGAGTTTCTGTGCGAGCAGACCAGACAGCAGGGACTGTTAATGCAGGAGCAGACCAAACAGCAGGGACTGTTAATGCAGGAGCAGGCCCAACTACTATTGCAGCAGCAAACCCAGCTCCTAACCCAGCAGCAGGCAGCACAGGATGAGCGGATGGCCAAGCTGCTGACCCAATTCCAGGGGTCTGCCAGTCCAGAACTTGCGAACAAACCCCCGGTCCTCCTGAGGAAAATGGCTCCGAACGAGGACCCAGAGGCTTTTCTACTGACATTTGAAAGGGTTGCCGAAGCTCAGGGCTGGGCTGCAGATCGCTGGACAACTGCTTTGGCCCCGCTCCTCATAGGAGAAGCCCAGGCCTCATATCAGGGACTCCCAGCAGATCAAGCAATGAACTACCAACAAGTAAAAACCGCCAAGTGCCACGAAGGGAGCAGTCCTTCCAACAACGAAGAAGTCAAAACGCCGGGCACCGCTGAGACCCTCATCCCCTTTCTGATGTCGGCTTGTCGCCAAATGAGAGGAACTTCCAAGGACGTCGCCCACAGGACCCACCAGATGCCTGGTCTCCAGTATCCGGTCCCGCGGAGCGCTATCCACGGCCCCCTCCTGCGAGAGAACCCTCTCCAGGTTCCGCCTGCGGAGAACAAGGCCACCGGCATATGGACTGTCCACAGATTTATTTATTTATAAAATGTTTTACCAGGAAGTAATACATTGAGAGTTTCCTCTCATTTTCAAGTATGTCCTGGACATAGTTAATATGACAAATAATACATGGTTACAAAACAAAGTTACATAAATGAACAGGGTATACATTATATACAATACATTGCATGCACAGTTAGAGAAGATGTATATTATAGGCTTATGTAACAGTTACAGACCAGATTAAAATGTGAGACAGCCTTAGTTTTGAAAGAACTTAAACTGGTGGTGGATGTGAGAGTCTCCGGTAGGTTGTTCCAGTTTTGGGGTGCACGGTAAGAGAAGGAGGAGCGGCCGGATACTCTGTTGAGCCTTGGGACCATGAACAGTCTTTTGGAGTCAGATCTCAGATGATAAGTGCTGCATGTGGTAGGGGTGAAGAGCTTGTTCAGATAGGTGGGTAGCTTGCCCAGAAAGTATTTGAAGGCAAGATAAGTCATGGATTGTTCCTTCAGCAGGACCGTCGCCTCGGCCTTCACTGGAAAAAATTACAAGCCCTGGCTACTTCTAGCCCAGGTTGGGGGGAAAAACGTCCAGGCCCTTGTAGATTCGGGCTCTGGGAAAACTCTGGTCTTCCAGGAACTGTTACCGCCTAACGTGTGTTCTTTTGACTCTCCATGGAGTATAGAATGTATACACGGCGATGTAAAACGGTATCCGACGGCCAAAATCCGGCTACAGGTAAAAGGTCAGGAGGCCTACCTCAAAGTCGGAGTCGCTCCTTGGCTCCCTGCCCCCGTTGTGCTCGGCCAGGACTGGCCTTTCTTTTCGGACCTAATGGCTCCAGTCTCTCACGAGGTGCCTTATTCTATGACTCAGGAGAACCCTGGCAAACTGTTCCCCTTCTCGGCAGACCTTTTTCCCAGTAGACACCGGGTTCCAAAGACTCGGAAGTGAAGACGCTCTAACAAACAGGACTGGTTGCAAAAATCTGGGTCTAAAGGTGACCATTCTAGTAGCCAGAAGTCACAAGTGATGGCTGGGGATGGCCAGAGAAAGGGGGATATGGGCCCTGGAGATTTATCAGACCTATACCTCCCTGATTTTTGCCAGAGGCAAAGGGAAGACCCAGTACTTGCTAGACAGTATGATAAGGTGGTGAGTAGATATTGAATGCACAGGGCAGATATTGAATGCACATAGTATTCCCCCATTTTGAATTATCAAATGATATCCTGTATAGGGTGAATAGGCAGACACCAACAGGGGAGGTCACCAAACAGATATTTGTTCCCAAGGCGTTTGTTAAATCTGTGTTCACTCTAGCCCATACTGTCCCTTAGGGTGGCCACCTGGGCAGGATAAAACATTGGACCGTATTTCATCCCTATTCTATTGGCCAGGGATGCATAGTGATATTGCTAAGTTATGTGCGGCATGTCCGGAGTGCCAGCTAACTAGTCCGAAGGGACAAAAACCAGCCCCTTTGGTTCCTCTACCCTTGGTGTCAGTTCCCTTTGAGAGGATTGGGGTAGACTTGGTAGGACCTCTAGAACCTTCTGCGAAAGGACACAGGTTTATTCTTGTAATACAGTAGTTGACTATGCAACAAGATATTCTGAGTCGTTCCCTCTGAGAACAGCAATGGTGAAGCAAGTAGCCAACAAGTTGTTGGAGCTGTTCTCATGGGTTGGACTTCCCCAGGTTATTTTGACAGACTAAGGTACACATTTTATGGCTAAACTGATGCAGGATGTCTTAAAATTACTAGAGGTCAAGTCTGTTCGGACATCGATCTACCATCCACAGACTGACGGATTGGTGGAAAGATTTAACCGAACTCTAAAAGGGATGCTGAGGAAATTTGTAGATTCGGAGAAGAGAGCCTTGGATGAACTTCTCCCTTTTCTGCTGTTTGCAGTGCAGGAAGTTCCCCAGGCCTCCACGGGATTCTCTCCATTTGAACTGCTGTATGGCCGCCAACCCCGGGGTATCCTAGACCTCCTAAAGGAGCCCTGAGAGGAACAGCGGTCCCCTTCTAAGAATACCCTGCAATATGTATTGGACCCTAGGAAGCGCCTAGATGTATTCAGGCATTTTGCTAGGGAGAATCTTAGATCAGCCCAGGACAGTCAGGAGAGACATTACAATCAGAATGCTCGCACGAGTGTTTCACCCAGGAGATCAGGTGATGTTGTTACCAGTTGAGAGAGCAATCTGCTAGCCAAATGTCAGGGCCGATTCGAAGTACTCCGCCGCATGTGTGATGTGGATTACGAGATCGCTCAACCAGGGTCCAAGAGGGGTAAACAAATTTACCATGTGAACTTGCTGAAACCCTGGAAGATGCAGCGGTCTCTATTCATCCACCCGGTGGAGGAGGAAACGGACTTGGGTCCTCAGCCCCCCACGGGAGAACATCGTGGGTGACGATAAAATCCCAATTGGTAGACAGTTGTCCTCTGAACAAAAAGGGGACTTGTTAGAAGTAATTACACCATTCCATGATGTTTTTTTGTGATTTGCCAGGGCAAACTAATTTAATTTCACATGTGATCGAGACAGCACCTGGGGTAAAAGTACGTTCCCGTCCTTATAGGTTGCCTGAAAGTTGTAGGGCCCTGGTAGAGAAGGAGGTACAAGAAATGTTACACTTAGGAGTGATTGAGGAATCATGCAGTGAGTGGTGTAGTCCACTAGTTATAGTCCCTAAACCCGATGGGAAGGTAAGATTTTTGTGTGGACCTCCGAAAGGTCAAAATGCGGTATCCAAGTTTGATGCATATCCGATGCCAAGGGTGGACGAGTAAATTGACGCCCTTGGTAATGCGGAATATATATCCACGCTGGACTTAACAAAAGGATACTGGCAAATACCCTTGGAGGAAAAGTCCAAGTGCAAAACAGCCTTTGCCACTCCCATGGGTTTATACCAGTTTATGACAATGCCATTTGGACTGCATGGAGCCCCAGCCACATTTCAGAGACTCATGGATAAAGTGCTGAGACCCCATAGGGCTTATGCCGCAGCCTACTTAGATGACATTGTCATTTATAGTAAACACTGGCGGGCCCATCTAAATAGGCTGAAAGCGGTCCTCAAATCTCTAAGAGAGGCAGGGCTCACAGCCAACTCTAAGAAATGTGCCTTAGGTAAGGTGGAAACCAAATACTTAGGGTATGCAGTGGGAGTTGGAAAGTAAGGCCACTAGCCAACAAGGTAGTTGCCCTGAAAAAAGTTCCGACCCCCCAAACAAAAACACAGGTATGCTCTCTGCTGGGTTTAGCAGGGTAATATCGGCGGTTCATCCCCAACTACTCGGAAGTTGCAGTCCCATTAATGGACCTCACAAACAAAGTGTGCCCCTACACAAGTGGTATGGACAAGGGAGTGTCATAGAGCCTTTGAGGACATAAAAAGGTGTATATCAGAGGGTCCCGTCCTTAGAAACCCAGACTTCAACAGGTCTTTTGTAGTGCAAACCGATGCATCAGAGATAGGGCTAGGGGCAGTATTGTCACAACAGTTTGAGGGAGTGGAACATCCGATCCTTTTTTGGAGTAGGAAATTGTTCCCGAGGGAAAAAAAACTACTCAGTGATTGAGAAGGAGTGCCTCTCAGTAAAGTGGGCAATCGAGGCTTTGAGGCATTACCTGGCAGGAGTCCATTTTACTCTGGTGACGGACCATGCTCCATTGAAGTGGTTAAGTAGTATGAAGGACTCCAATACTAGATTGACCAGGTGGTACATGGCCCCCCAACCCTTCTCATTTGAGATTCAGCACAGGCCTGGAAAAGAAAATGCAAATGCTGACTTCTTTTCTATAGAAGGGGTGGATGGTCGGGCTTCAGCCGTGCGTGGCCCCAGCCACACACTAACAGGGGAGGAATGTGACAGGGTGAATGAACGTCACCAGCCATATACCTGGCAAACCTATGTTTAGGCTTGCAGTGCAGCAGTGACGAGGTTAAGTTTTAGTTGAGAAGGGCTGCTTAATTAGTCTGACCCCAGCTGCATAATCAACGTGTTTTAAAACCCCCAGGCTGTACACACATGCAAGCTAGCTGGTCAGGAGACAGGACTGGAATACTGAAGAGATTACTGCTATAAGGTCTGTTTTTCAAAGTACATGTGTGATGAACTGTCTGTGTCCTGCATGCTGAAGAGAAGCTGCCTTGTTTTCTATGCTGAAGAGAAGCTATTTTGTTTTTGTCTGCTGAAGAGAAGCTATTTTGTTTTTGTATGCTGAAGAGAAGCTATTTTGTTTTTGTGTGCTGTATATTTTTAAGGCTCAATAAAGAAGCCTTATCAAGAGAACCTGCGTGTGTGGTTGCATGTACCCTGCAACAGGCTACTTCTAAGATTTCGGCTTGGGCTGCGGTGGCAGAAGCCCTAAGACAGGAAGAGGACGCTTCTAAGTCCGCATCCAACTTGGCCTTCCTACGCGCAGTGGCTGCGGTGGCAGCTGCGGCGGCCGTAGCAACAGCAGTGGCCCCCTGTTCCTCCTCTTCGATACACGCTCTCTCTATCCTCATGGCTGCCTGTTTCTGATCGTATTCGGCCCTTGTGCGAGCAGCCTCTGCGATAGCTTGTGCCTTGGTAGGTTTTTCCTGATCACTAATATTTGTAACATTACATATTTCCCATCCAGTGTCTTCCTTGGCCTTCTCTAATTTGTCGCGGTGTGCGTCAATATCAGTTTCATACTTTGCGTGGGCCTTTTGTGTGAATGTAATTGTCCGCTTAGGCCTTGCGCCTTCCTGAATCTGTTGCGGTTGTGTAGCAGTCTCAGCGTCTGAGTTGTCACTCTCATTAGTGGTGTTTGGTGAGGGTCTAAGTTCTGCCATGCTGCAGGTGTATGTAGGCCTTTAGCCAGTGCGTGTGGCGTGTGGTCTGTTACCTGCGTCAGCGAAGGACGACTGTCTCAGATGGTGCTGATCGGTGTCCTGCAGCAGTCAGCGTAGCGATAGCTGTACTTACAGGTGTCTGTGGCTCTGACCCATGTCCTGGCAGATGTCCAGAGTGTGGCCCTTGGTAGCCCTAGCCATGGGGACATAGTGCAGGGGTAGGTATGATGGCTGTACCTCACTGCAGAGCTGTGAGGGCCTGCTTGCTCTGTGTAGCTGTGCAACAGTCAGGGGGAGTGTCAGAGCTGTGTTTAATGCACGGATCTGTGAAGCAGTACTGCACTTCTGTGTCTGTGAGGCTGTTTTTAAAGCTACAGGTTCTGTCTAGTTGTTTTGAGCTGCTTGCTCTGTATAGCTGTGCTGTAGTCTTTCAGCTGTGTAGAAAAAGGAGCTTGCTAAGTCTGTCCAGATGCAGCTTGTGTATATTTTTTAAATCTGCAGGCTCTGTATAGCCATGTGAAGCTGCTTGCTCCTGTGCTGCAGTCTTTCAGCTGTATAGGAACAGGAGCTTGCTGTGCATCTGTGCATCTGTACCCTGTGTATATATTTTTAAGCTACAGGCTCTGAATAGCCATGTGAAGCTGCTTGCTGTATAGCTGTCTCAGCCTGTCTCCTGTAGAGTTGATTTTTACTGTACTGACCCAAGCACACTCTGAGAGATGCGTAGGGACAGACAGAATAACTCAATCCCATAAATCAAGCAAGGGAACCTTCTTACTTGCTGAAGTGTTTATTTGGGGCAACAAATAAAAGAGGGGGAAAGTACTGAGGGAACACTGGGACAAGAGCAATGGAGGGGGAGCAGTGAGGGCAGTGGGATAAATGCAGGATATAGGTATAGGTAAAAATCAGTAACTTTACTAGGATAGGAGAGATGACTGCTCAAGATGGCTCCTGGTACTAAGAGGCAGCATGCTGGTCTGGGCTGATGAGAAATGAACTGGGAGAATACCACCCGGCAAGTGGAGGAGGAGCAGTCCATCCTGGTAAAAGGCAAGGGGTTGCCAAGGCAACTGGCTGAAGCCAAGAAACCCACAAGGTTCGCAACATAGGCTGAGGAGTGCTGTCAGCCTGAAGACAGAGAAAAAGCACAATCCTGTTCCAGGAGAATGACTGTTTTATATGTGTAGCCCTTGTACCCCCCACCTCCTAAGTGAGATTGGGGTGGGTATGCTCTTCTAGCTACTTCAATAGGTGTTGTGCTGTGTACCTGTTGGTAAACAGGAGGGCTGAGTGCTCCACAGTGTTGTGGGGAGAAACAGGACAGGATCACAGGTTACCTTTGCTCTTGCTTGGTGCAGCGCCTCTTGTCAGAATGGATCCTCTGTGAGAGCAGGGGATGGCCCATCCTGACACCTCTTCTTCTTTGGTAGACAGTGAATCACACATCATTTCTATTTTCTTGTCTTTATTGCTGGCAGATCTTATTACAGAGACATTACATCGTTCCCTGCTTACTGTGCGATGTCTCAGGCTTTAGGCCCAGGTCAGGCCTGTTGGACCTCACCTTACATCTCCTTGTGAGATGGAGGGCTGATGTTCCTCACTCCACAGAGGGAGGAGAGAGAATGACAATTCGGGGAATTTCCCAATTTGGGAAAGTGCCAGAATTTATATCCTTTGGGGAGTGGCTGAATTACTGACTCATAACAAGCCATATCTGGATACTGATAGGCCCTCACATCCAGTGTGTGTTCCAATCAGTACCCACCCCTTCAGGTTGGCACTCTCTGGCTGTTGCTAAGGCCCGCCCTTGGATACTTATCCAAGTCTGCAAAAGCACACAAGGCCTTAGGCAGGAATTATCCCATCAACTGCCTGCACTTAACAGGGCTTACATTAGTAGGACCCAGGAAAAAGACAGCGGCCGGAAGGCTAGGTTATATTTGTGAACACCTGTACAAACAAGAGAGAAGGTAGAGATGAAGAGGTCGCAATGTAGCAGTGCAATTTGCAATGGATGCCAGAACAAAATGTGTAGTCAATGTACCTTTCAGTTTAATATTTTCTATGAATAAACTGTGTTGCTCAATCCTGTTTCCTACGTAATATTGTTACAATATTACACTGATGTACCTATGGATAATGTATGAATGTATATTATGCAAATTATACTTTCTCATAGGATCATGTTACCTAATATTATATGCAAATATTGAACACAGTGTTTTGGAACAATGATTATGTATAAATATTTAAAGAAAACAAAGTAAGAAAAATATATTTTCAACCTCACCAATCATTACAACAGTTTGCAGATTAAACAAAATGTATGATACATTGAAAATGTCTGCAAACCCATCTGAATGTGTGTTTGGGCAACAGCATTGGGGAGTCATGTATTGAGGGGTGTATAGAAAGTAGCACCTAATGTAAATAATAGTAATACTAATAATGTTATTGTAGCCAAACTGTTTTGAGTATTTGAATTTGATTTTCATGGCTTTTGCAAATGGGGTTATTTCCCCATTAATCATTATGATCTGCATAATATCTCTATATAACTACTGACACCTGTAGGTAAATAAGCTTTTGTAATTAGTCTGCGTGACCTTCACTAAACCTGCCCTTTCAGCAATGATAAGATTGAACTAAAATGCCACCTGTCTGAACTGAAAGATAAAGCTCTGAAAAAGTCTAAATCACCCAGCTGTGTGCTGTGACCTGCGGTCTTTAGGAGCATTCATTTTGGAAAAACAAAGTAGCCAAAGACAACAAAGATGGACTCAGGTTTTTTTTTTTTTGTCAAAAACCTTTCCTGGTCCCCAAAGAAAGAATGAAAATGACAAAAGCTAAGAATAAAGAACGCAAACCAAGTTGGATCACTCTGGTAGGTCTCATCATTTGCTGACATTACAAAAATAAAAATTATGTTGTAAAACATTATATATTTTGTAGGTTGTGTATCATTCTTTTAGACCTGCATATCAGACCTCACCCACGCACCATACATTTACCCTTCTCACACGCACACACCCAGCACACTCACCACCTTCTTACATAATCCCCATTCACCCCCTTTTTCTCAACACTGTCTCCATTCAACCCACCCCACTTCTCATATAAGACAATCATTGTCTTTCTCCATCACTCACCCCACATCTATTCTCCTATTTCTCCATTCACACCCCACTCACCTTCTACCTTATCCCACATATATATCACTCCCTCCCCCACCTACACACACTTAGCTCCTTTTCACAAACATACCTCTACCAGCGCTGCCAACCAGATACACCGGCAGAAAGGGGGGGCAGCAATGCGGGGGTCTCTGTTTGCGGCCAGGCGGGCGGCCATATGGGGAAGTCGCTTGCTCCCCCCCCCCACTCTTGGCCCCTGGGCATTATGTGGATTAACGGCATGGTAGTTACTCCACTGTGGGTGGCCCCCATGAATATGCATGCATGTGCCCCCACCTTAATCAGCCCCTGACCTGTATTTAGACACTCAGCCCCACCCCTCATACACACATACACACACCACTTACCTCCTCTCCTTTTACACCTTCTCCCTTCCCACACAACGCTATCACACCCCACTCCTCAAACAAACCCCTGCCCCACCCACTTTCCCAGACACTTTAAAAAAAAAACCTCAACAAAGGTCCAGGTTAGGACCAAAACGTCGATACTTACACAATAAAAGATGTTTGGTGATTCAAGATCTATGGAATTACGTTTTTCCTAGTATTCAGGAGTTTGTTTGCACTGGATTACCCCCTCATGGTGTGTTGCTGTGCACTCGAGGCAGTATGCAGCGTGTTTGTGAGTGCACCTATTTTTTTAAATCTTGCCCCTCACCTGAAATACAGTTGGCTGCTCAGCGGGTGTTTCCCACGCTGCCTGGAGGAGGAGAGACTGCAATCCGCCTTTCCGCTCTCTCTATGCCAAGCTGTGTGAGAAGAGAGAGTAGAGGTGGTTCATAGTCTCTCAGTCTCCAGATAGTGCTGGACATACCTCCTGAATAGCAGACAAGCCCACAAAATGGAAGATCATTGAAAAGATATGCCATCGCCTCTGTCGCTCTATGGCTAAAACTCTAACGCAGGCCCTTTATTCTCTCCCGTATTTACTTTTGTAACCTGCTACTGTCCGGCCTTCCAACCTCTCACCTGTTTCCTCTACAATCTATCCTAAATGCTGCTTCTAGAATAAGTTTACTCTCTCCTAAATCTGTGTCCACACCTCTCCTGCGTAAATCCCTCTCCTGGCTTCCTAATTAAACTATGTATCTCTTACAAAATTTTCCTCCTCCCTTTTATTGCAATATACGGTTCTGCCCCTCCTTACATCTCAGCCCTAATTTCCCACTATACACCTGCCAGACCTTTGCAGTTCTGCTCAAAGATGTCTTCTGTCCATTCCTTTTGTATCTAAAGCCCTCTCCCACCTAAAACCTCTCACCAACCGCCGCAGACATCTGGAATGCCCTTCCCCTCAATATCCGACTGGCACCCCTTCTCTCCCCGTTTAGGTCCTTTCTTAATACACACCTCTTTAATGAAGCATAAGTGTAGCCCTGTTGGCTGATACAAGTGCATCTTACCTTGACCTTGTACTGACCTTGGCCCTTTGCAGATACACTTACCAGAACACCCTCCTACTGTCTCTGTAAGTTCTCCCTAATTACCACTTAGATTGTAAGCTCTTCGGGGTATGGACTCCTTTTCCTATTGTTACCTTTATTTCTGAAGAGATTATTCCAATTATGCGTATCACTGCTGCAAAGCACTATGTACATGGATGGCGCTATGTGAATAAAGATATATATAAAGTACATAAACACATATAGTACAATCTTGGTTTGCCTAAAGTAAAGTGTGGAGCTCATGTATAAATACAGACCAAGCCTATACAGTGTGGTAATCTGACCAGCTTTAAAATAACGGAGAGAGATACGTATTGGACGCTTGTGAGTATGTTGTATATTGTGACATAGTTCCGGGATATTAGGCAGCTTTCTGCCCGATTTAGGTCAGAAAGGGCAGAAATAGTGTAAAAATGATCCATTCCACAGCTTTCAATTTACAGAGGCTGGTGGATGGAAAGTCCAGGCCAGAGTTTATAATGGTTCTAATTCCCCTCACCTATCGCCACTCCCCTGCATCCAGTTCGGGGAGGACACCCCCTTCACATATCGCAGTACCCAGAAGAATTGCCTGGACTCATTTGAGACTGCGTTCCCAACACTACAAATCAGTCTCTCTCCTAGAGCTTGCAGGCTGGGGGCACGCTGCTCCCCTGGATCCAGTTCGGGGAGGATGCCCCCTTCGCATATTGCAGTATCCGGAAGGATTGCACAGAATCTCATGGGACGCTGTCCCCATCTAACAGATGACTAAATGTTATTTCGCTATATATGAATATGTTATTTAAAGCTGATAACCAGCTTAGTTGGCAGCAACCAGTTAGAAAGGGCTGGAACAATGTTTAATGCGTCTCCTATGAAGGAGTAGGTCTTACGTGTATGCTTTTGTTTCTTAAAGTGACGGTGAGTCGGAAAAATGGAATGTCACTGATATAAGCATAACCATTGAAGGTTAATGGCTGAGGGCCTCCAACGTTTATCTGTTAAAGCCAAATGAAAAAGCGGTGCACTGTGGTAAGTAGAGAACCACACACAGATCCACACAACATGTTACTGACAATTCTACTTGTCCATTGTTTATTACCACCTTTAATAGACAAGCACGACATATCAAAGCCATCTTTTATAAACATTGGAACACATTATCCTTAGATAAAGATATTTCATCTATTGTTCAAAATGGTCCAAACTTTGTATTTAGAAAAGGAAGATCTTTAGCTGGTCATCTTTCACCCAGCATGTTTAGATCTAATGATAATTACAGAGAGATATGTGGGATTCCTAAAGGTTTCTTTACCTGTGGAAGGTGTTCTATCTGTCAATATTCTAAGTCTTCAAAAAAAAAAAAAATTCAATTCATATAAATCTCATCATTACATTACTAGTTTTAGTAATTGTTATACATCATTTGTTGTATATGTATTACAATGTGGATGCCATAAAAAATATGTGGGACGTCCTACGCGACCCTCCTACTGTCTCTGTACGTTCTCCCTACCTACCAATTAGACTGTAAGCTCCTCGGAGCAGGGACTCCTCTTCCTTAATGTCTAAAGCACTTATTCCCATGATCTGTTATTTATATTATCTGTTATTTATTGGATTACCACATGTATTACTGCTGTGAAGCGCTATGTACATTAATGGCGCTATATAAATAAAGACATACAATACAATACAATACGTATTATGGAACATATACGTCTCATTAAAAAGAAGGATGATAAACATCCAGTGTCTCGTCACTTTTCTACCTGCCCTCATGGCGATATATCCAATTTCTCGTTTATTGGGATTGAACATGTCCCATGTCATCCAAGAGGTGGTGATAGGTTAAATTTATTAAATAAGAGAGAGATGCACTGGATCTATATCATGAATACATTGCATCCCTACGGTATTAATACCGATTGGGAGCTTAAACATTTCCTAGTCTAACTAAAGAAATATGTTTAAGTATTTGCTTGCTTCTGCTTTTTGCTTCTCTGGTGTTGTTATAATGTCATTTAGATATATGCTGTTGCTCACTATATGGGATATTATGTATACTTTATTATCAGTATATTTATGATATGCTATATTTCTATTATTAATATATTTATTTTTATATTAATCTTCTTTATTATTGTTTTCATTTTTGACAATTTCTTATTTTTATTTCTTTCATTTATATTGATATAAGACAGGTTATTATATATGATTATTATAATTGTTTTATTATATTGATTGATTATAATATACTTTTCAATATTGCTTATTGTAATATAATATATATATTTTTTACCTGTCTTTTATCTTTCTTTATTATATAATTTCTTTATATTCTAATCCATTCCTTGTTTTCATCTATGTTGCTTGAATGTTGGTTTTAAATTATCTCTTGCTACTACTGTTTATACTATTTTTCAGTAGTTTTGCAATAAGTTGTTTATTTGTTGTTATATATGTACTATGTATACACTTGTATGTTGTTATCCTTCTCTCCCCTTCTACACACCACTATGCTTGTATAGATGGAACGGCAGTCTCATTAATTAACCTGCAGCTGCATATAGGAGTTGCCGTTCTAAATCAATTTATTATTGACCTATCACAGTCAAGCTGGTGGTTTATAGAGGTGTATGAGAGAGTTCACCACTCACTCTTTTACAAAGTCCCTTGTGGGATGAAACGCGTAAGAGGTTCCTAGCTTCATGATGTTTGTTCCCTTTTTTTCAATAAATTAGTCTTTTTTTGTTAGAGCTGCGTGTGGTTCTCTACTTACCTCGGTGCACCGCTTCTTCGTTTGGCTGTTCCGGTACCTTTACTGGTTGCACGTGGATTCCAGGACACACATCACTGCAGGCATTCACTCAACGGTGCTTCACCTTTATCTCTTTGGCTAAACCGGATCAAGCAGCGTGACAGCAGTTATTATCATTGGCAGAGGGGACGGTGGGTGACTTAGCGTCAGCCTGGCTGTTCTCTGGATGGTCGGCGACTCTTAGCGTAAACTCACCTTACCCCTCCCCCTAGCCTGCTCCACTGGGTCCGCTTAATACGCTTGTTTAGAGTGATAGTTATATGATGCAGATGTGTGCCATTATGTTCTAAAAATAAGACATTCTACGCTTTGGCCCTTGAGCACTGGCAGCAGAATTCTTCTGTGTTCCCTCTGTATCTGTTAAAACTGCAGTCCCCTACTGGGACGAAATAAAAAAGGCAGAAGCCTGAGTTACGCACTATAATGCCACGTGTTATCCTTGTGTTTCCCTGAAATAACCCTAAAAGACTGTGGGGATGATTCACTAAGCAGTGAGCTTTTGCGTACGCATATGCGTTTTGTTACATCGTATTTGAAAAAATGAAGCCAAGCGTGGGATTCACTAACAAGTGAAGTGCGTTTTTTTTAAGTATGATCCAAAAAGTGCTTTATCGCGTGAGCTGTTTTTTTCCCACTGCAATTGTGCTAAAAAAACAGCCTGTAAGAGCTGCATAGAGATGCTGCGTCTCCATGCACGCCTCTTACAGGCGATGATCGTACATTAACAATATTGATTTTAATAATAGTGTAGATGAGCAGGGGATCTCCTGAGCTGAACTGCATTGGTTTCAGCCTCGGGGACCCCTACTTCATGAGATACATGCCCGTCATTTACAGATGAAGAAAAAGAAAGAAGAAAAGGACTTTGGATTTTACCTGTGGCCCATTGCTTTTTGGGATCGTGGATTGGTTCGAGAGCTTGCGGAGACTCCAGGAATCTGAGGGTGAAGACATTTAAAGGTAAGGGAAAAAATTGAATATATGTTATTTTTATTTTACAGGTTTTTTTAATTGTATTTTTATTGTGATTGCATTTATTTTTGCCCACATTCATTGCAAATTTATTTATGTATGGCCCTTTACGGCTGTACATACATACAGTAAGAAGCAATGGTTGTTTTGGCATATGCTTACTTGTATGTATTTTAAATGTACTTTTTTTTATGCTATTTATTTTGTGTTTGGATTTTGTATGCTGGCATTTTTGGTGGTGTTTTAAATTGTTTATTTCTAGCTTTTGATTGGATTTTCCTTCTTAATGTAGGATTATTTTTTGACTTTTGATTTTGAATGATGCTGTTTATTTGGATATTTATTTATTTATTTATTCATGGTTTTGTTTTGGTGTTTTAATTGTTTATTCTGGTCTTTATTTTGGATTTGATTAATTGATTGGTGGTAATTTTGTTCTGTTTACTTCTTTATTTGTTTTTATTTTGTGATTGTTTGGAATGCATCTTGTTTGTGATTGTTTTTTTTAGGTTGACCATTGACTGGCATAGTGTTAAATCGTGCCCATATTATATGGGTATGATGTACCCACTGTGTCATTCAATTGTTTTATTGGCATTAGTAATGTGTTGATTTTGCAATGAAATGTGTTTTTATTTGGGCCTGTTTTTTTTTATTACTTCACCATTTTTTGCTATAGTGGTAAATCATGCCCATATTATATGGGCATGATGTACCAACTGTACCAATAAAGGGATGAAGGGTGGGGATAGTGGCCTGGGGAGGGTGGTTAGGCCTTCTGGGTGGGTAGTGGGAGAGGGTAGGTTAACCCCTTAATTACTATAGCGGTTACTAACCCCTAAGGTGGTTAAAAGGTTAGGGGACATTAGATTGTCTTTTTTATGTACTGTATTGTTTGTGGCAACGGAGGACATGGACGGTGATGAGGATGAAGATGGCCTTCATCGTGGCAGCCTGGCAGGGGTGAGTACAAATGTTATTTACTTTATTTCTGCTTGTTAATGTTTTATTTTAAATGGGCAAATGCACTATTATCCATATGTGGATAATAGTAATTTTGCCCGTTACTGTACTGTATGTGTTAGAGGGGGGTGTATTAATTTAAAAGTATTGGCTGTTGTATTTTTTTGGGCACAGGATTGGTACTGCAGGCTAGCGGGGACCCCCGGACACCCGCGGGGACCACCCGAGGGCCTCAGACTCCCATGGGGATCACCCGGGTACCCCCGCAGGCCTAGTGTATCAATGCTGTGCTGACAAAAAATGTAAACAATGCTTTTCTCATTGTCTGCATCTCTTTTGCACCAGCCTTTAGCTGGTGAAAAGAAATAGTGAGCTTTTAAAGTACGATTCACTTATCACTGCTTTGTGAATCAAACCGACTGGCAAAAAAACGGTGCGTGTGCCATTTTTTTGCCAGATCATATGACTTTTTTAAGAACGGACTGTGTTTGGCTGAAAACATGCCTTTTAAGCACGATACTGCAGTGTTTTCACTCTTAAAAGCAGTTTTCACTGCTTTGTGAATCGCCGCCTGTGTTGTGAAGAGCCCTGAAAGACATCAGCGCTACAAAAGAGAGCAGTTTGTCACAATATATATATATATATATATATATATATATACAGTGTTCGACAATTAATTATAACTACACGCCCTTGGCGAGTGGATTTAGGCTGCTGGCGAGTCATTGCTGGGGCTCTATGAATTCCCCTGCTCCCGCCAATTTTGTTTTTAAAATAAATAAATAATCCCCCTCCCTGATTGGGTTAACGCAGGGAAGAGGGCCGGCAGGCAGCGCTGGCTTAGCCCCTTCCCCCGATCTCCTCCCTCTCCTGAACTGGGGTGTACTCCACCTGTGATGCGGGAGATGGGGGGGAGGGGGTTGTGTTGTGCGGATGTGCACGTGGGTGGGGTGGTGGTGGTTCCCGCTCCTGTGCTGCCCCGCTCCCATGTGCTGCCCTGCTCCTTGCCCGCTCCCATGTGCTGCCCCGTTCCTTGCCCGCTCCCATGTGCTGCCCCGCTCCCATGTGCTGCCCCACTGCTTGCCCGCTCCCATGTGCTGCCCCGCTCCTTGGCCGCTCCCATGTGCTGCCCCGCTCCCATGTGCTGCCCCGCTCCCATGTGCTGCCCCACTCCCGTGCTTGCCCCGATCCCGTGCTTGCGCGCCGAGTCTTGGCGCTTCCTCCTACTCCACTGTGTGTGGAGGGGGCTTCCCCCGTCCACCCGCCCTCCTCCACAAACGCGACCAACAGCCGCAGGAAGAGTCGGGAGCAAGATGGCCGACACTGCTCCGTGAGGGAGGGTGAGGTGCCTGTGTTCCTCCGGAGCTGACACCGGCTCAGGGGAACCCCGAGGGGAGGCATCAGCCGAAGAGATCTGCTCCGGAGTTACGGGGTGAGTGATGTCATCAGCCCACCAACATTTAAAGCACCACTCACACTCAGGTGTGTGTGTGTGTGTGTGTGTGTACCACAAGTAGTCAGTCACCTACCCAGTCAGTCAGTCAGTCACCTACCCACCCAGTCAGTCACCTACCCACCCAGTCAGTCAGTCACCTACCCACCCATTCAGTCACCTACCCACCCAGTCAGTCACCTACCCACCCAGTCAGTCACCTACCCACCCAGTCAGTCACCTACCCACCCAGTCAGTCACCCACCCAGTCAGTCAGTCACCCACCCAGGCAGTCAGTCACCCACCCAGTCAGTCAGTCAGGCACCCACCCAGTCAGTCAGTCACCCACCCAGTCAGTCAGTCAGTCACCCACCCAGTCAGTCAGTCACCCACCCAGTCAGTCAGTAACCCACCCAGTCAGTCACCCAGTCAGTCACCCACCCACCCAGTCAGTCACCCACCCTCCCAGTCAGTCAGTCAGTCAGTCACCCACCCACCCAGTCAGTCACCCACTCAGTCAGTCAGTCACCCAGTCAGTCACCCACCCACCCAGTCAGTCAGTCAATCAGTCACCCACCCACCCAGTCAGGTAGCGAGTAGATTTTTTGGTTGGGCGAGTAGATTTTTGGGTGATTTGTCGAACAATATATATACTGTATATACACAGCCACTTTGCCTGGTCTTCTCTCTCCGATGAAAGGCAGGAAACGTAGGGTTCGCTTACCAGGTTTATTATCAACAGTTCACAAAACACGAACATAACCAAATACCTAACGCCCCTCTGGAGCGCTATCACTTTGTTAGCTACTATCTACAAGCTGGAGAGCTAAGCTCTTCACCAACACAGAGCCCTGTACCTGTGTAAGCAGCATCACCTGTAGCTCTCTCTGACACTGTCAGAATGTGACTCTTGTCCAGGAAACAGCAAGAGGTTGGGAGCTGCTTGCACTGCTCTATTAAAGCAGCAGTCCATGAACTAGTCCCTAGGTAAGGAGAAAGGGTATAAGCCTAGGAAGGTGCTAGATCCTAAATACTTCCCTTCAAGCACTTCACCTTTGGCTACATTAGAAAAGTGTGTGCGAATATATGTGTAGCAGGGTCCCCGCTCACCTCGGTAGTGGGCGGGGTGAAGGCTTCAGGCTGTTTGGAGCACCAGAGCTCCACGGCGTACCGCCGATGCAGGGCGCTTCTATTTTGTATTCTCGCCCATGGGCAATGGAGTTCCTGCGCATACGCAGTAGCCGATAGTTGCAAAGGCCATTAGACAGGCTCCGCAAGGGACTACAAGTCCCAGCAGCCCCAGGTGCTGCTCCCCATGTCACACACAGCAGCCAATAGGGATCCTAGTTTCACGGAGGAGATAGTTACATTTGGCGCGCTAAGGACCGTGCATGTCAGTCGGGAGCAAGACAGCAAGGGGTGAGGTAAGGTTCAGGGAAAAGTGCTCTGCTGGACTAGGCCAGATATCCCTCAGGTCCAAGCTAGACCCGACCACCTATAGTTTGTGTGCTATAGGGAAGGCCCTAGATAGGGACGCTCCCCTTAGCATATTAGTATCAGTGTTATTGCACCGGTGAAGGACGCCATTGTCAAGGTTCTGCTCGCCACAAACCAGGACCGGACCGCGAGGCTGAGGTGGGGTTGTAAAAGCACCGACCTGAGACCGCGCAGGCTGATCCGGGTTGCGCAGTTCGTAGTCGTATGTCGCAGGATCAGGATTGGAGAAGACAGCGTCGTCGTTGTACAAGCCAGGGTCAGAACAGGAGACGTCAGGATAAACATTGTCCATGCAGGAGTTTGGCAACAAGGAGATAGGAGAGACCCGCTTCAGCTTAGGAGCGCGGGGTTGGCCTTTGCGCGAGCGACGACCATGGCCCATGGTGCTGGTCACAGGAGATGGTAGGCAGACCAGAATGGTACACCGTCTTGCTGTACGGGTGCACCAGTGCTACAACGCAAAAGTCCTGAGCGGGCAAGGGAATCCACTGTTACAGCGCAGGAACCAGGACACGGCCTCTCTATATTAGGGAAAGAGTAGGCCCCAGGAACCAGGAAGCTGTGGATACAGGGAAACCTCCGCTTCAGTGCAGGAATCCAGGAGACTGCAGAACGCAGGGACGAACCTCTACTTTAGTGCAGGAATCCAGGAGGCTGAAGGACGCAGGGACGAAACCTCTGCTTCAGCACAGGGGAACAGAAGCTGAAGGACGCAGGGAATACCTCCGTATCAGCACAAGGAAACAAGCGGCTTGAAGGGAGCTGAAGGATGCAGGACGTAACCTGGAATCAGCATGGGAGAACAAGCGGCTTGAAGGAAGCTGAAGGACGCAGGGCGTGACCTGGTATCAGCAAAGGGGAACAAGCGAGAGCTTGTGGCAAAACAGATGACATCCAGTTAGGACTATGCTCGGCAAGGAGCATTATGGGCAAGCAATACTTAAAGGCCAGCGGGCCAATCCCCGGCGGGGGTGTGAAGGTACTGCCCCTAATGAGTGAATGCAAGTATAGTTTGCAATGAAAGGCTGCACAGGTGCAATAGATACCAGAGGGAGTGTGTATAGCTTTGGTGAGTGAATCCAGGCTGCAGCAAACATCAGGAGAGGTGCTCCAGGACTGCACAAGTCTGCACGGTAAAGCAACCAGTAAACCGCGGAGCGGATTCCTTACAGCCATGCGGTGAGCTGTAAAAGGATACACTTCAGCGGGAGTCTTTATATATATATATATATAAATATATATATGTAGAGGTATCAGTACCGTGTTAGCCGAGCTTCAATAATCAAAAAATAAATAGATGATACCGTTCTGTGGCTAACGAAATGCTTTTATTTGTGCGAGCTTTCGAGATACACTGATTTCTTCTTCCGGCGATGTTACAATGAATGAAGCAAGCAAAAGGTATACTTAAAAACAGTGTCTCTTGGAATTTTATCTGTGCTAGTCCTTCCCCCGGTGTGGATGTATTTTATGGCTAGAGGTGTCAAAAGGTTCCTGAAAGCAAGTGATGTAAGAGTGTGTGTGTATCTGTGTGAATATAAATGAATGGAGAGCCCACAGTATATACAGTGCTTTACAAAAGGTGTGTGTGGAGTGGGAGTGGATATAAATGGTGTGGAAATGTGAGAGATTGTAGCACAACTAAAAGTGTGTGTGGATACTATGTGGTCCCAATAGGTGTATAGGGATGGAAAAACAAGGAGTATTAGTATGTGTAAGAGATAGATGTGTGTGCATACATATAGCGCAGTATGTACAGACATGGCCTATAGCGCTCATGGGAAGAGAGTTCACTTGTGTCAGTAATGACTCATAAAATTTCGATCTCTGTTTAGGCCACCGCTAAGTGTCCCGAACAGTTGCATAAATTTGTATTCATGCAACCGTCTCTCTTTCGGGGTTTTAAGATTACCTTTGAGCATGCTACAATCTCTCACATTTCCCCACCTACCCACACCATTTATATCCACTCCCACTCCACACACACCTTTTGTGTGTGGGGTGGAGCTAACGTGGGGTGGAGCTAAAAAAGCAGTGGGCTTTGAGGGAGTTTTGGCTCAGCAGTGACGTTATCGGGGGAGGAGGCAGCTCGAGTCGTGGCTGCAAGGAGAGGAGTGAGACGCCGACCCCAGCGCTAGACGCCAAGCTCTGGAGACTAAAGCTGCAGATGGCATTCTAATACTTTGCAACTAGACCCAACAAAATGTGAGTGTATTTTGCGGTCTTGTGCAATTCATAAATGTTTTAAAACGGTACTATGCTATGTACTTTTTTACTATTTTTGGGACATACCTACCTGTGGGAGACTTCGTTGGATTCCCAGACATTGCTGTTTGATTGATGCAAGCATCTGATCCACTTAAAGAAACATCTCTCTGCTATTGATCTACCTGCATGCTGTAAGTATAAAATTGTACTGTGCAGCGTGTTGGAGATTTCTGCGCAATGGTCGTTCTCTCTCTGCATTCCCCACAGAACCACCAACCTCCGAGGGGACTGTTTGGACATATATCCATGGGTCAATTGATTTTGATAACTGACTGGGACTGAATTATTCGAAGTTTTGGGATTGGACTTTTCATTTATCAGTTGAGACTGGTAATAATCACCTGGTGTGATCAGTATCAGTTTTTATTGCGCCAGGGACTTGTTTTATCTGTTTCTATAGTCAAATGTTTTATTATTATTTTATTTTTTTTAATTACAGAAGCGCCAAGATAAATAACAGTATTTTGGGGGTAAATGGGGGTAATCGTGTACTAAGGATTAAATTATGGAGTCAATGTCAGAATACTCAGATGAATATTTAAAGAAAAATTTAATCTAGACAGTCAATGCTGATTCAATTTCCACCTATTGGCAACATTTTAATTCTGTATGGCCAAGGGCCATTCCAGTATTCCAGTTGTCTGCTTCACCAAATACTTTTCTCTCTCCCATCTCTACTATCTCCTAGACAGAATTCCACTTACAACTGTTCCCTTTAATCTATTGCACTGTACCTTAGTCCAGAAAATGCTAACATTCCCACATCAACTCATTCTTATTTTCATCCTCTTAAGTATAGAGATCAATACAATGCATTGGGGTTAACTAATATCAATTGTACAGTTACTGTCACATAGACCAGATAGATTAAATTTGCCTTGGTAACTAAAATATTTTAAAGTCTTGATAATGTCATTCTTTTAACCAACATAGGTTTCACTGAATTTTATAATTATGATGGTCTGCTAAGAAAATACATGTGTGGTAAAAAAAAAATTTAAAAATCCATTGTTCAGAGATTTTCATATTTCTGTTGCTTCTTCAGAAGAATTCTGTCACCAGGATGTACAGTAGCTAGGTAATAGTGTAAGAGGATAACATTGCTTTGTCTGTGACCCTTTCATGCTAGTTAAAACAAAGCATTTCCCAGTTTTGCTTTATTGTCTAATGTAATGCATTCACCACAAAATCTAGAAGCAGAAGCCAATATACTCCATCCTCCTAAAACAATTTGAAGGCATATTAGCTATACCTCAGGCTAAGAGAATAAATACACAATCCCATACGTGCTGCATTAAAAATTACCCAGAGGCTTTCCTTTGTTTTGTGGCAAAAAATGAATGGGAACCAGTTCCCTCCACTGTTCTGATCTTCTTTGAGAGACACAGGAGATATTTTACATCTCCCTCTCCTTTTTCAATGGCTATAACATAACATTGTTGAATGATGGATGATGACTTTTAAGCACAGTACACACAAGCTAAGGTTTCCCTCAGACCTTTGGATTCTCCCTGCAATTGACTGTAGGGCAAACTGTAGAAAATCAATCAGAAACAACAATAAAAATAAGGAATCTGCACGGAAATCAAAAGGAGTAAGATGTCAAGGCCCAGCAGTGGGAATGTGTGTTTCAGTGATCAGTATGTCAGCAACATGGCACAAGTAAACTGTGAGTCATCGCATTGACTTTTCAATGAAATAGCCTGTATCGGTTATGTAGAACTAAAATGCTAACATTGCTACTGATGAAAAATAAAGTATGATACATTAGCTAACTACAGATGTTTCATTGGCTTGCAAAGCTGTGCTGGAAGCAGTAAGTTTGTTCCCTGCCAGCAAATACCTGGCCCAGAAAGTTTGACATCCTTCCTTCTTTTTTAGAACATAGTTTGGTAATTGCAGGTACAAGAGGCTCACAGGAAGTCATTAATCTTTCATGAGACTATTCTACCATTTCTACATTCAGAACAATAGCAGCTCAGAGAGACTCACATACTCACATACTTTCAAGGAAACAGCATTTTAAAAGGGAGATAAATCTGATAAACTGATATAAGTGATAGTGCAGCAGTCATGTAATAGAAAGGCTATTTGGACAGAGCATGAAACAGAGAAACAGAGCCGTGTGTGCAAGAAAAGATTGAATTCTTGACTTGCTAGCTGTTAGAAGGTAATTTTTTGTGACTTGGCCTAATACTCTGTTAGATGCTCAAGTGGATGAAGCGGACTAACTTTGTATTTGTTTGTGATAAAACTTGTACTCACAGTTGCAGATGGAAACTTTTACCTCGAGTCAAACTGTATTACCCCACTTCCAGATATTATTTAAGTAATAATCCCTGAAGAACAGGGCATTACTGGCCAATAATGCCCTGGCTGGAAGAGTTGAAGGCCCAAGGCGAAGCCGAGGGACTTTAATCCAGCCGGGGCATTATTGGCCAGGCAGTAATGTCCCTGTTCTGAGGGGTTTATTACTATTACTGTATAAGATTCATGCTTTTTTTTTTTTAGACATTTTTCATAAAAAAGATAGACACAGATAATATGCCTGGAGGGAGGGTATAAGGAGATAATGGGCCTTGAGGGTTTTTTAGGTGGTAATGGGCCTGGAAAGCCGGAAGCATAGTGCACAGAAGCGCTGCATTTGTGGACTTACCTCCGGCCCTCTGATGGGCCTGCTAGTGTCCCTCTTCCTTATACTACGCTAACTACGGTAATGCAGGGAAGTGACGAAGGTTGGAAGGAGAGAGAGGTTGCACGTGACTCGGAGGGGGTTGTTATTGGTGGCAGGTGGGAGGGGGTATAGCATAGGGGAAGGCAGAAGGAAGTATACATATGTATGGGAGCACAGCTAAGGGAGACCATAGACGTTAGAGTTACCAGCATGGGGGCTGGGCCCCTTGACTGACAAGGCCCAGGACAGCAGTACTGGCTGTCCCCCCCTGTTAGAAGCCCTGACTATACTGTTTGTGTATATTGTTTAGTATATTATAAAGCAGATTACTACAAGTAGTCTTAGACCTACAGAAGGGGCATACCTTGACGTGGTTGTAGGTTAAAATACTTTGACTAAATAATTGAACTAAATGACCCTTGCTTATGAGAAGATGTATGTATGCCTTTATTTGTATAGCGACATTAATGTACATAGCGCTTCACAGCAGTAATAGTTACAATCCTATAAATAATAAGATATAAATAACACGTAATAAGATATCAACAATAACGAGAATAGTATTCATCCCACGAAAAACAGGAAGCTCAACAATAAAGTCCATTGAGAGGTGGGACCACGGTCGGTCCGGAATGGGTAAGGGACAAAGCAGACCAGACAGCTTGTTGCGGGCGGATTTATTTTGAGCACAGATGGAACAGGAGTTGATGAATTCCTTGATATCCTTAAACATATTAGGCCACCAAAAGGTGTGTCTTATCAAATCGGAAGTCCTCTTTGTGCCCAGGTGACCGGCAGACCTAGGGGAATGACCCCACTCAAGGATTGTCTGGTGAAATTGAGGTGCAGCATACAAACAACCCTCTGGCACTTCCATACCCTCAGGGTTGAGCTGCTGACTCTCCAAGATCTTGTCCAGTACATCAAAAGAGTTAGCCAAAATGACATATTTGGGGGGGAAATGGTCTCAGGAAAGTCTTCGGATTTGTCTTCACTGACGAATTGACGAGATAAGGCATCAGTCTTTAGATTCTTAGTACCAGGGATGTAGGAAATTATATAGTTGAATCTGGAAAAGAACAATGCCCAGCGAGCCTGACGGGAGCCAAGGTGACAGACAGCTTCGATATATAATACATTTTTATGGTCCGTAAGAATTGAAATAGGATTTTCAGTACCCTCCAGGAGGTGTATCCACTCTTGCAGAGCAAGTTTGATGGCCAAGAGTTCCCTGTTGCCAACATCGTAGTTTTGTTCTGCGGAGGAGAATTTTTTTGAGAAGAACCCTCAAGGGTGCAGCTTATCCTGAGGGGACTGTCTCTGTTAGAGTACTGCTCCTGCTCCAACATCCGAGGCATCTACCTCCAACGTGAAAGGAAGTTTAGGGTCTGGATGGCGTAAGATAGGAGCAGAGACGAACGCTTTCTTAAGGGTTTCAAAGGCCTGGCATGCCTCAGGAGACCAGGAGGAAGTGTCCGCATCTTTCTTCGTCAGGGCGGTGATGGGAGCCACTGTTGCAGAAAAATTACGGATACATTTACGATAAAAATTGGCGAAGCCAAGAAACAGCTGAATCGCCTTAAGAGAAGTGGGTTGGGGCCAATAGACCACTGCCGTAAGTTTATCAGAGAAACCCTTATCAGAGAAAATGTATCCCAAGAAAGAAGTGGATGTTTGGTGGAAAAGACATTTCTCCATCTTGGCATAGAGATGATTCTTACGTAGATGGGGGAAAAACTAACCTGGTGTGTTGGATATGCTCAGATATAGATTTGGAAAAAATAAGAATATCGTCTAGATAGACAATTACAAAAATGTTGAGGACATCTCGAAAAATATAATTCACGAATTCTTGAAAGACAGCTGGGGCATTACAGAGCCCGAACAGCATGACCAAATATTCGTAATGGCCGTCTCTTGTATTGAAAGCCATCTTCCATTCGTCCCCTTGTCGAATCCGTATGAGATTGTAGGCCCCACGAAGATCGAGTTTAGAAAAAATGGAAGAACCTTGAGGACGATCAAACAATTCCAAGAGTGGCAAAGGGTAACGATTCATCAGGGTTATTTTGTTAAGACCCCTATAATCTATGCAAGGACGGAGTGAACCATCATTCTTCTTAACAAAAAAGAAGCCAGTCCCGGCTGGGGAGGAAGAAGCTCTAATGAACCCTCTCTTTAAGTTCTCCTGGATATATTCAGTCGTAGCCTTAGTCTCAGGAAGGGACAAAAGATAGGATCTGCCTTTAGGAAGGGTGGCACCAGACAGAAGCTCTATGGGGCAATCATAAGAGCATTGTGGAGGTAAAGTCTCAGAGCGAACTTTATCAAAAACATCAATGAATTCTGCATATACTTGAGCAAGAGTAGGTTTGGCAGGAGTACTTGTCTCTACGCCAGCAATAAGTTGTACTGAGGATACAGGAGCAACCTCAGAGGCAACACCCCATTGTACAGGTCTCTTGTCTGTCCAGTCTATAAGCAGATCGTGTTGTTATTTATTTATTAAATATTTTTACCAGGAAGTAATACATTGAGAGTTACCTCTCGTTTTCAAGTATGTCCTGGGCACAGAGTAAAACAAATAATACATGGTTACAGGTACAGTTACATAAATGAGCAGGGTATACATTATATACAAGACATTGCGTGCACAGTTAAAGAAAATATATATTATGAGCGTATGAAACAGTTACAGACCAGGTTAAAATGTGACACAGCCTTAGATTTGAAAGAACTTAAACTGGTGGTGGATGTGAGGGTCTCTGGTAGGCTTTTCCAGTTTTGGGGTGCACGGTAGGAGAAGGAGGAATGTCCGGATACTTTGTTGAGCCTTGGGACCATGAACAGTCTTTTGGAGTCTGATCTCAGGTGATAAGTGCTGCAAGTGGTAGGGGTGAGGAGCTTGTTCAGGTAGCTGGGTAGCTTGCCCATGAAGAATTTAAAGGCAAGACAGGGAAGGTTAACTTTGTGCCTAGACTCTAGTGTTGACCAATCTAGTTCTTTGAGTATATCGCAGTGATGTGTGTTGTAGTTGCATTGGAGAACAAAACGACAAATTGAATTGTAGAGGGTGTCAGGTTTGCTAAGGTGGGTTTGAGGTGCCGAGCCATATACTGTGTCTCCATAGTCAATAATTGGCATTAGCATCTGCTGTGCGATACGCTTTCTGACCAGGAGACTTAGGGAGGATTTGTTCCTGTAAAGTACCCCTAGTTTGGCATAGGTCTTGGTTGTCAGGGTATCAATGTGCATCCCGAATGTTAAGTGGGAGTCAAACCATAAGCCCAGGTATTTAAAACTAGAGACAGGTGTTAGGGTGGTGTTAGCGTTGGTTCTAATCAGGAGCTCAGTCACTGGGAGCTTTACAAATTTAGTCTTGGTCCCAAATACCATTGTTACAGTCTTGTCAGTGTTTAAAAACAGTTTGTTTTGGGAAATCCAATTTTCGAGTCTCAAAAAGTCAGACCGAAGTATGTGTTGAAGGTCAGAGCCTTGGCTTGTTGGAGCCAAGGAAGGCCTAGAATTACCTGTACAGAGGGCGAATGAATAATATCCAGTGAGATCTTTTCCTTGTGACCGTCAGTAGTAGAGAGTAAGAGTAGGAATCTCCAATGAAATGAAGGCTGGCTGGAGAGGACATCCGTCAATAGCCTCTAGACCCTCCGGTATTGATTTCTTGATCAGGTGAATCTTATGTTTGGTTGCGAAATCTTGATCCACAAAATTTCCCCCAGACCCGGAGTCGATGAAGGCAGAGGCAGGAACTAGAAACCAGGACCCTCAAGGAAGATAGACAGCATGACCCTGGTAGGAAGCCCTCCCTTACTAGGAGGGGAAGAAGAAATAGTACCCAATGTGACTCCCTTATACCTCATTGGGTGTTGGCATTTCCCGGCTTCGTGGGACTATGGAGCACCAGATGACCCGACAGTCCACAGTAAAGACATAATCCTCCAGTTCTCCGATGTTGTTTTTCTGAAAAGAGAGCTGGTGACTTTCTAACTACATTGGTTCTGGAGCCTCGAGCTGGGAAAGTAGAAGGAGACAGAGTGGGGACAAGAGCCGTTGGTGAGAGAGAACGTGAGTGATGGCATTCCAACCTTCTTTCTAGAAGGCGTTGATCCACCCTAATACACATGGCAATAAGATCCTCGAGCACAGTAGGTCTTTCTTGAGCAGCTAATTCATTCTTTTATGTCTCGGAAAGACCTTCCCAGAAAGCTGCAGATAACGCCTCATCGTTCCAGCCCGTCTCTGCCGCGATGGGCCAAAATTCCAGAGCGTATCTTGCAACCGGTCTGTGACCCCGAGAAATATGAAATGAAGAAGCAGCAGTAATCTTACGGCCAGGGGTATTAAAGACTTGCTTAAATTCCTTCTTGAAGCGTGGGAAATCTTGGATAAGCTCCGGTCTCTGCTCCCAGATGGGGGATGCCCATCCCAATGCGTCTCCGGTTAATAAAACGATAATGTACGCACATCAAATCTATCAGTAGAGAAGCAGGAAGGGGTTAACTCAAAGTGTATGTCACATTGGTTGAGGAAACCTCGGCATCCATGGGGATCTCCCGCATATCGATTGGGAGTGGGGAGACGTGGCTCGAGGGAGAGAGAGGCTTCAGGGGAAGAACCAGACAAAGTAGCAGGTCTAATAATTCTGGATTGTGAATGGTTAAGGGAAACCGTGGCCAGATTTTGTGTAAGGGAAGCAATCTGGTTATCCAGGTATTGGAAATGCTCAGAAATTGAATAAAGGGCTTGGCCCACCTCAGGGGGGTCCATGTTCATTGGGCTGTGCATACTGTAATGCTTGTGCTACCCAAAAGCAAGACAGGACCCCAGTACTGAGGCGGGGAAATAGTAAACCACGTTCCCACAGCAGCGGAAGTGTGCCTGGCAGGCGAATTGTCAAACATAGCCAGGTCTGGGTTGGAGAGAGTGTGTTAGTGGATACTTGCCAAGGTCTTGGAATGGAGAGTTCAGAAAAGTCAAGTCTGTTAACCGTAGTGTGGGGTTGGAGAGGTCAGAATCGTGAGGTCCGTATAGCCGTGGTCTGGGTTGGAGATATCGGCAAGGTCAAGGGTAAGCCGTGGTCAGTATCCAGAGAGATTCCAAGGTCAAGCTGGGTTGGTACACGAAAGGTTAAACTGCAAGGTAAACACAAGACAAGGAGCAAGGCACAACTGACGTACTGCTGCGGCAGCTTTTATTCTAACAAATCACAGTTTTTTCCCTGGCTTTTTCCTGGAATGCGACGCTCTTCACCTGGCGCATGCCACGTTCATTTTGCGTTCCCAGCCACTGGTCATGTGCGGCTGACGCGCGGTTGATGCGTTTATTGAGAATGGTTCGGATTTAATAGGTTGCAATTCTTCGCGTGTCCGCCAGATGGCAGATATTCATGAATTGTAATGCGAATGCGCTTCAGTAATGTGTCGACGTGCAGGTGTTTTGTTTAAAAAAAGATACCACAGTGTGCTATTGTAACTTGGCCTTGAGACTGAAGGAAGAGGTTGCAAAAATGTATCAATTTAGGCTTTTCATATTAAAGAAAGACAAAGACCAGTTTTGGTTACAGTATTCTCCAGAGACCCGCCCGCCATGAGTGTTCAAGTGCAGCCCGCTTTCCAAAAACCCGACAGAAGTTACGCGTATTTGATATGGGCCGCGATTAATGCAACAGAAGATAAGATGGCAACAGTTGTTCAAATTTATCAGTATTTTATCGAAAACTATGACTTTTACAAATTTTCGCCAACTCCTCATATGTGGAAGCGTACAATAAGGAAAAGGTTATGTAGCGATCTCTGTTTTTATCGTATTGAGCCACAATTTGTTGGAGGGTATTGGTGTGTATCACCGGCTTTTTCCTGTATCTATGATCATGCAGACGGCAAAAGGCGAAGGATCGTGTTAAAACCAACTAAGAAACGACAGTCGCTGCCAAGCAATGCACCAGCACCAGCTTACAATGACGGTCCCACCGTCAGTGACAACCCTGAGCCTTAGCCGGATTTCGCGTGCAGTTTCGATCAAGCTTGCATGTACCTAAGCAATTTCCAGCCTCATCATTTGACTACAGATGGACTAGTCCCGCTGCAAACTATCGACGTGGATGATCAAGAACGCTGGACTGGCAGTGGACCGGCGCCGGCGCCAGCTGGATGGGAAATACTATGGTGAGTATTGTTGCCGTATTATTTTCTGTGTTTTTTTTATTTTGACAATACAGTTTCAATATCTGTGCGATTCAAAAGTCAAGCGATTCTCCTGTAAGCAATATCATTGGCTGAGCGGCTTCTACAGTACTGCAGATACTGAACAATTGGTGGAACGCTAGGCGCATGCGCATTGGAGCCTTCTTGAAACGCATATGCGTGTCATCGCATCGACGGTAGGCGCATGCGCATGTGAACAGGAGACGTCCCCCCGAGAAAATTATTGGTGGGACTGGCTGGGAGCTTCTTTAGACCATTACAGTAAAACTTTTCTTTTTGTTTTTCCTCAGAAAAGAAAACGGCTAATGGAGGGATTTCGATGGATAATATCGCTTTGTGTAACAATGCCTGCACATTGCTGAATCGGATTTAAAAACCCACGTATCGGAGTCTACAGTTTAGTTGCCGTTGTTATTGATTAGGATAGAATACTGTACCTGAAACAGTATGCTGATGTTTTCCGGCCGTACAGTATACTGTACAATACTTTTTATATACAGTACAGTATACTGTGTGATAAACCCGAAAAAATAAAAACTATGCATTTATTCTACATGTATCATATACATTATGTGTCTTCTACAGTATACAGTGCCAGTACATACAGTGCAGTACAGTTTGTGTCTTCTATTTTTTTTTAATACTCATACTGAGCATGCCTACAGTATACAGTGCAGTATGCCTCGACATTCTAGAAACACTGTATTTTGTTACAGTAGCAAAGGAGCAAATGGAACAATGTAAGACAAATCAACATGTTCTTTTATTGGTGGAGTAAGAACAAAAACATTTATTTACAAATACTGTACAATGTAGAAACATTTTAAGTGCACAGCAATTCAAAACATCAACAGGTGTATGGTTTACTGCTACATTTGTGAAAACATTTACAGTCAGTCAGTATGGTTTACAGTCACGTTTTAAAAACAAATTCTTTATTCATAAAATAAGCAAAACGCAACATCTCCTTTATTAAAGAACGACAAGTCAAAACATATACTTGTCACACTTGCCTCTGATCCGCGCGGAGACCGACTCAGGGAAGCACCACGGGGCAGAGTCATGCGCCCACGCACTGCCAGGGCAGTGCAGGCGCAGCGGCGTGATGGCGGAGCTCCGCGAGACGCATCGCGCACGCGCACGGGTTGCTCGGCAACCAGGAAGCAGGAGAACGTGAGGGAGCTGCTGGAGCCTCCCACAGGCGGAGATTTGCTGAGTAAACCGCATGACGTCATCACGTCGCGACGCGCATCGCGCACGCGCGCGGGTTGCCCGGCAACCAGACCTAGCATCAGGAAAGCCTAATTGCAAGCTGTTTTTGATCAGTGTCTCTCTGACACCATTGGTGGACCAGTACACACCCCTGCAAGGTAATTGGACCCTTCCCACATATATACCTGCTTCTGCCTGTCCTTCATTGCTGAGCATAAACTCCTGTTTATGCATTGTGCTCACCGCTGCTGTCTAGTTTTGTCTTGAACTTTGTCTGACCTGTTTGACCCTGCCTGTTACTTGGATTTCTACACTCTCCAGCACTTTGACCCCGGCTTCGTTACTCGACTACTCTACCTTCTATTACCCAGGACCTTGGCTACGAAACTCTACCTACCCGGACTCTCCAACCCTGGAACACGGCAAGTACCCTGACTCCCCTGACCTCTCCAACCCTACGACGCGGTACGACTAGGACTACGCATTCCGGACAGGACTGCGTGGTTGTGGGTCGGTGCCTATACAACCCCACCTCAGCCCCGCGGTCTTTCGTCCTGTTTGTGGTGAGCGCAGCGTGACAATACTGTACAGTGGGATGGTGTGCAAAACAGTCTGCACCAGTACAGTCCTTGAGGGCAGCAAACAGGGCGGGTTTTCAGGGTAACCTTTGAAAAACGTGCCTGTTTGCGGCCCCCAGGGACTGGAATTGTGCATGTCCTGTGTGTGTGGACAGCAAGTTAAAACATTTCTGTATAAATACAAGTAAAAAAAACACACAACAACATCTCCTTTATTTAAGTACAGCAGGTAAATCATGTAGAGTACAATACAGTTCAGCACAACAGTATGGTCTTACCTGTGATTACAAAAAAAAATTATTCATAAAATGCAGTATACAAACGAAACATCTCCTTTATTAAAGAAACATATACAGTACAGTGGGATGGTGCGCAAAACTGTCAGTCAGACCTGCACCACTACAGTCCTCGAGGACAGCAAACAGGGCAGGTTTTCATCCCGAATGTTCCATCTTAAATTGGCAGGAAGCGCCTTTTAACGCGATTTCCGTCGTAGTTCACTTTGAAGGCCCAGTCGCAGTACAACGAGTTGGGAACATGGTGCTTAAAAAGTAACAAGGCATACTTGTGGGGTGCACCAGCACTCATCACCCTATACTTCTCCCTGAGTGCCGGTGGCAGATCGCACAGGGTGATGTCGGGCACCGTATCGACGTGAGCGACTGTAGGTTTTTTGGGAGCGAGTGTGCTTGAGGCGACGGGAGATGGTAGGTTGTCTGGGGGGAAACTTTCCTCCGGTCTTGGTCGCCGTGTTGTCTCCTGGCGTGGTCTTGACGGGGTTGTCTCGCGGGGTTGTCTCTCGTTGTCTCCCGTGACATTTATGCCTCCTCAACGGCATACATGTACACTGCATCTTCTGGTCGAGGGGGTGCACTTGGTGATGGAAGGGGGTCGAAGGTCCCATTCATCACATCCATGTCACCCCCCTGCTCCAGCGTCGGGGAAACAGGGGCATTAACACCGAACAAATAATGTATGCCCGCTATGTCAGCCTCTATCTTCTCCATCCGTCGATCCATCCGTTGATCCATATGTACCATCCGTTGATCCATTTGTAGCATCCGTTGCTCCACATTTAGCATTGTCTCCAGAAGCAGATCTATCTTTGCTAGCACAATAGAATTCCCGGGGAGATCCACAGTTATCCCATTCAGCATCCGGTCTAACGAGCTGCTTCTTGTACATGGCGTGTGAACATCTGGGGGGATGGGTGCAACGGAGGATGAGATGGGGGTTCCATGGAGAGAAGCGGCAGCGACATCGAAGAAGAGTGGAGGAGGTGACCTGTGGATATCCGGTAGAGAAGAAGCGGCAGCGTCGTCGAAGAGGGATGGAGAAAGTGACCTTTGGATTTCCGGGCGAGAAGCAGAGTCGTCTAAGAGCAAAGGAGAAAGTGACCCGTGGATTTCAGAGGCAGCGTCGTCGGATAGAACTGGAGAAGATGGCCTGTGGGTTTCCGTGAGGGCGGCGGCAGCGTCAAGGACGAGGGGTGGAGAAGACGGGCTGAAGATTTCTGGGACAGCGGCGGCAGAGTCGTCGAAGCGTATGGGAGGAAGTGGTCTGCTGGTTCGATGGGTTGGCTGCCAATCGTTTTGCGTCGAGAGTACATCACCGTATATCTTCTTGACATAATAAGGCTGATGTCTATGAAAACACTTGGCCTTTTGGGTCAGCAGAAGGTTTTCTTTATTGGCCTTAGCCTGTCGCTTTTGCCTTGCGTGAAAATGGCAACCGTCTTTCGCTTTTTCTGCTTGACAGGCACGGCAAAGGCGAGTGGGTTCCTGCGTCCGTAGAATCGGGGTTGCTCCATGGAAGCAGGTGGCACAATGCAGTATCTGGACAAGTGCAAGTTCAGATACAGATCATCGAGTGGTGGGCTATGCAAAGTGTGGAACCTTTTATGCATGGCGACCAGGTACAGGTGTTGAAAGTGGGCGTATTCTAATGTGAGTCATTACCGTATAAATACACCATCCATTTTGTGGATTCACTGCACATTGAATACACATTGACTAAACATCGAATATACATTCTTGTGTTTGTATTTCTTTCTACTCGCAGCAATGCCTGTTAAAAAGATTTCCAAGGAGCTCAGCATGCGAATTAAGGACATGTGCACGAGCGGACACCGAATTTCTGCTATTCAACGCTGGTTAGCTACTTCTGGAATCATTGTGCCAGCAACCACCGTGAGCTATCATGCACACGGAAAAAACATAGACCGCAAAAGGGCACCAAGGGTAACTAACACGTAAGTAATGTATATTTATTCAACTTTAAAATAAAATTAATTTTAATTTAAATCTAATAATTTTGTTATTTCTGTTGATTTATATTACAACAGTATATATATTTTGTATATTTATATTTATACTAGTACAGTATATATATTTTGTATATTTATATTTATATCAGTACATTATATATATTTTGTATATTTATATTTATATTACAACAGTATATATATTTTATATATTTATATTTATATCAGTACAGTATACTGCCTGACTGGTTATCCCTGAAAACCGTGGGCCCCTGGCAGCTAAGTCGCACCATAAGCCAGGGGCCATGTACTGTAACATGTCAAAGTTAAAGTGTCCATTGCTTTTCCACTTTTAATTTTCACCTTGCCCCAGATTCCTGAAACTTCGGGAGTGTAAGTCTTAGGTGGGATATTTGGGTAGAAATGTAGTTATTTTGTGTGCAGGAGTTACCGGTAGTCCCCTAATTCTCCCCTGCGTGCAGTCAGGATTTGCCGATATGCGCGTTGAATTACACCGGGCTACCCAGTGTCCCCCAGACACCTGGTTTTCGAGCCCAGATATCCCAGACCCATTTCCCTCATCATGTTTGGTGCCTTTACTATAAATGTCTATGCAGTCAGCCCGGGCATCCACATAGGTGCCAGTATGTCTGGATAGAAATCAGAGTTCAAAGGAGGGAGGTTGACCAAAGGTGACAAAACTGTTTGGTGGGCGAGGAAGGTGATTTGCCAGGTCCAGAGAACAAAGGGCACCCTGTGGAGACACCTTTTGAATCTGCCACACCTGGTGGAGCCTGCCCAGTGGGTGGCAATGAGTTAACCGGCGGAGATACAAGTCGTAGGTGCATTTCCTATTGGCTCATTCGCATTTCCCGCCCACCTGGCTTTTCGAGCTGGCTTGGCACGCCTCCTCCTCTGACGTCAGCCAAAGGATGAGCCCCTGTTCCTATTGGCTAGTGGGAGGGAATTCTCACGCACGGATTGGTCGCTCCTCCTACTTCCATGCTGAGGATCGCTCAGCGGAGTGTATGTAATAATATGCCCCAGTCAGAGAAACAGACGATCCTGTGACTTGGGCCGGTGATGCAAAGGCGGGCTTTTGATCTTGTGGCTTGAGTTGATAAAGTGCGCGTGGGCTTTTCAACGTTGCTTTTTTACGAATAGCAGAGCAACCAGCTTCATTTTTGGAGCTAAGAAAGCCTGCTCTGCAGAAACTAAGTCAGAAACGAGGTCCAAGTTCTCATTTTAGAACACAGCCGTCGCGGCTAGCATTTCTAGCCGAAAAGAGGACCAGGAAGCCGGGAAGGATTTCCCGGTCAGGGTAAGCCTTCCGAAGCAGGCGCCTGCACCTATTTCAGCCTAGTTTTCACCCCAAGACTCCCAGTAAGTATGTATTTCATCTATATTTTGTATATTCATTGTATTTACACGGGTTTACCCGAATTAACTTCATTTTGTTCCACTACCTTGTTTTGTCTAGTGAATGATCCCGGTTGAAAGATGTTAAAAGTGCTGGTCTCCTGTGACAGCCAGCGAGTGATATTTGAAGCTGATGTAACCATTTCGGATAATAAGCTTGAGTTCCCTATATGTACATACGGAGGTATAGTATAATGTTGGATTGACGGGAGCTATCATATTGTTCTATAAATTCAATGTTAAAAAAGAAAGCGATACCGGCGCCTAAAATGTCCAATTAGGTATTAGTCCTGGATATCCAGATGAAAAAGTTCAAGTCCCAATGATGCAATCTTATCATCAAGGGATGACCAGATATGATGTCCTCCGTTTGGTATGGAACATGGAATGAAAAAAGCAGAATTTAGTGCAACACAGCTAACAAAAAATCACAGACATAGACTCACAAACCAGCACAGACAAGACTCACAAACGAAAGCTGAAAATAAAAATTGTTTAATACAACTATAAAATTATAAAATGTGGGACGATGCAACACTGAAAGAGTCAATCCGGTAGAGTAAAACTGAACAGCTACTCACAAGACGGCTCTAGAACACAGGCAATGAGCGCCGAATAGGCGAATGTAATCTGTCCTTCCTGGGCTGAGAAGTTGAATTAACCGCAACGTTCCTCCAAACACCGTGCTCCTCGAAACCGGAAGTGACGTCACCGGATACCGGATAATCCGTCACAGGTAGGCGGGACTCTCGGCGGGATTTTCGAGCAGAGGTTCTTCTTAATTCTGCTCCAGGGAATCAGCACTCAGCACTCTCTGCTCTTTTCGTGTACACACGTCCAACAGTAATGAAAAAACCCTACGCGTTTCGTGCGCTTGCGCACACTTCCTCAGGGGTAAAATCAATGTTGATATCATATTTGGTCATAATGTTAGCAGTAGGATGAACTAAAGAAGGGATATTTCCTGTTTAAATTAATGACAGACTAGTTTTATAATGCATAAAGGATAATACCTGGAGAGGTATCTGACAGGAAAGGGTATTTCAAGCTGAGAAAGAAAGGTTTTCACCCAGGAAAACAATGATTATGCAGTTTCTTTGAAAGAAATATAACTCTTTTCATGTTATCGTCATTTATCTACTATTTCTGAATGTAAGTAATATCTGCGGAATAAACATTTATTTTGTGTGCTAAAACTGTAATGAAGAATTATTTTATGTTGCTGTGAAAATGCAATGTCATTGTCTTTTAGTACAAAAACTTTTTCCTTTTCGTTGTAATGCTTAATCTCATTGCTCCAGTCTATGTCTGGATAGTTAAAACGACCAATTATGCCAACATTGCCTAGTTTTGCTGCATTTCTCCATTTGCAAAAGTATTTTCTCTTCCTCAATCTCACAGATATTTGGTGGTTTATAACATATTCCTACAAAGATTTTCTTTATACTTTAATCACCACTGATAATTTCTATCCACAAGGTCTCTACATTTTCATCTTTCCCTTCATAAACATCTTCCCTTGTAGTATGTGTAACCCATACCCCCCCCCCCCCCCCCTCAATCGCAGATAGGGTGCATATGAGGAGAATCTATATGTATTACCAGGTGTGGTGCTTTACCTGTTAGGCTCACAGGAGGTCTAAGCCTCCGCCAGTGAGTGCCTGGGGTGTATCCTTTGGAACAATACTATATGGTACAGCGCCTCCACCTGCGATGGCTGCTCCACCTGCGATGTTCCTCGCAGGACACATTCAAATGAACATATACACTAGATGTAAAATACTAACGATCTTTACTATAACAATATGCATACACTTCTCACTCTATAAACTCTTATCACTCTATAATATTAATGGCACAACTACCCAAAGCGCCAACGCAGGGTGAAACCCTCCACCGTGTCCCCACACCGTGTCCACTGTCCCACACCCAAACCCCAAGTGTGTGGTGACCGCGCGGCCCACAAGTATGAGGATGTTATAGATGGTGCACTTAGGTGTAGGGTTACCTGCCGAGCGCTCCTGCACTCGGACCAGCAAACAATCTTCACAAAGGCTCCGCTGCCGCGATGCCTTCCTCGACGCTCCTCCGGGGCGATCCCACCGGATAGATATGACGGTCTGCACTGGCAGAGAGTGATTCACTGCAATCACTGGCCAGGATATTCCTCTTCCTGGCTGTAACCTCACTTGTCTGGGTTCTACAGGACCCTGTCCCTGTCTAAGGGGAGTCCCTGTAGTAACCATAAGCTGATGTGATTGGTGGCCTAGCTGGGGCCTAAGGGGGGGATGTCTGGCCTAGTGTATGAGCCACTTGCTCTCTACACTTACCCACCCTCCCCTGTCTGTGTCCAAGCTTCTTCTGCTTCCTCACTGCAGCACACAACAATGTATCTTTCCTCTCAGGGAAAGCTGTAAGCCTTATTGGCTCCCTGGTGTCAGGTGGCCTGTTTTCCTCTAAGCATTCTGGGGGCTGTAGTCCTCCATGGCCCTCTTTCCTAATAGGGCCGCTTGCGCGATCTGTAATGGCCGTCGCTACTCTCCGCTGAGCCTGCGCACACATTGTAATGGCCGCCGCATTGCCCTAACTGCGCATGCGCGACTGTCGGCCATCCCTGCGCTACGGAGTGCCTCTGCTGCCACTTCTCCTTTACCAAAATGGCCGCCGCGTCGCTACTGCGCATGCGCGAACCTCCGTGACACAACCAAGATGGCGGCACCCTGCCTCCGAAACCGCCAGGAGACCCCGCAGTAGCGAGGGTAAGGGGGACCAGGGGGGACCCTGCTACATATGTTTTAAATCGAGTTAAATATATAATAATAGCATGTTCTTTTATAGCGCTGCTAGATTTTTATGTAGCATTTTACAGAGATATTTTGCAGGCACAGGTCCCTGCCCCGTGAAGCTTACAATCTATGTTTTTGGTGCCTGAGGCACAGGGAGATAAAGTGACTTGCCCAAGGTCACAAGGAGCCGACACCGGGAATTGAACCAGGTTCCCCTGCTTCAAACTAACTATAACAAACTAACTATAAACCTACTTCACTACCTCTTGTATATGAACGATCCCTCTGAAAAAGGGAATAACCCTCTAAAATAATAGGCCAGTCATCAGTGTCATCCCACCATGTTTTTGTAATTCCTATAATATCATATTGCTTCCTTGTAGCAATTAATTCAAGCTCTCCCATTTTTTCTGTCAGGCTTCTTGCATTAGCAAGCATGTATTTAAGTGTTTGTCCAGTCTGTGCTACTGTTATCTTATCTTTCCAGCCTTTCTACTCCTATTTCGCAGTTTACTAGTGTAGCCCTGGTCCCATTGGGCTCCCAGAGACCCCCCTCCTTGCCTTCAGTGCGGTCGCGGGTGACGCCTGAGACAGCGACGGACCCGCTGACTGTTCGCAAGGGTGGGGCTGAACAGAGAGCGCTCCGAGGCTTGGGAGTCTCTGCGGTGCACCCGGCTAGCGGGGTCCGCCATTGTATAAGCGCGCGCATGCGCAGTGGTTGCGCATGCGCAGATGGAGTGTGGGAGTTGCTGCGGTCATTAGAAAGTCACGCATGCGCAGTGGGATTGCACACGCGGCCCCAATACATTAGTAGCCTCAACGGGACTACAATTCCCATGAGGCCAAGGGAGGAAGGCACCAGGTGCTCCTGTGTGGCCAATAAGGGCCAAGGATTCCCGGCAGCCGCCGATGGATAAATTTCGCGGGCTCTGCGTATGTCAGTTGGAGCAGGGAGCTGGGTGAGTGAGGGTGCAAGGGAGCAGTAGCCCCTTGCACTAGGCCAGATACCCCCATAGGCCCCAGATAACTGTTACCATTGCCCCAGTTTGTGGTTGCTTCAGGGACAAGCCCTACATGAGTAGTTCTGCCCCTTTAGCTGTTTGGGTTGTTAGGATACACTCCGTGGAGCGCAGCCTGATTCCTGGGTCTGGGCTCAGATCCCTCTATATATATAGACTATCTTCACGGAGGCCACGCCAAGCAGTGACTGCTGCCTGCCGGCTGCAGACGGATCCACTCAAGGTGGAGACGGTGCATGGTGATATTATCCACGCTGGAATTCACCTCACGCGTAGGAGGACGTCGCGTCGGATCCGGCGGATCCAATCCAGTTGTATTGCGGCACCCGTGGCTGGAGCCCGGGCAGGTATCTATAGCAGTGCACCAACACGTCAAGGGATAGCACTATCTCCAACACATTGGGTGGGTTTGGACATAAGGCACATCAGGGAATTGGTGTCCAGCACCCAGGTACTTTGGGGAATACCTATGGTGATGTGTGCACTTCCATGTGTGTGTTTATAGGCATCCTGCCGTGTGGTACAGGGTACCAAAGTTATTAGTAGCAATAGTAAAACAGTTGTTAGCATACACTGTGTGCATGTCTTATTATTGTGGTTCCTGTAAGAGGACCATCCCACTCAGGTGGGAACCCTTACAGGTGGAGGCCCTGTGTATGAATGATCAGGTAACCCCAGGCTCCCAGTGGCAGAGGTTCAGGCCTTCTGTGAGCCTATCAGGTAACAGACCACACCCGGTAACACAAGTGTAGATTTCCCCACAGGGTCCCTATCTGCGATTGGGGGGGGGGGGGGAAAGGTGTTACACTAGTATTATCTGTCAGAACAAAGGAAAATGTGACTATAGCGCTAAAGTGTAAACAAAAAATAATAATAAAAAATATCCTTTAAATAAAGGTAGGCTGCCTAGTACCTACTGTCTAGTACAAACAGAAACAACATGAGAAATAAAGAAAACCTGGCGCCAAATGTTCATATGGAAAATCCTGTGATCTTCAGAGAAGTCCTGTGCAGATTCACTAGTATTATCTGTATTTAATTTGGGTCTCTGTCTGCCAAACTCCCACTTCCCTCCATTCTCCCTACATGACCCCTCGCTATTTCCCCATTCCTATCTTTCCTGTTTAGTTCATTGTCTGTTTCTTGTCCCACCCACCTTTTTCCTAGTTTCAAATCTCCCCCAACCTTGCTAACATTACTTCCCCTCCCCCCTAGCACAGAAGAGCCTCTTCATTCAGGTGCAATCCACCCTAGCATAAAGATAGCACCTCTCAGTAAAGGAGTCCTAGTGCTGTAAAAACACCAAACCCTCCTTCCTACACCACTTTCTTAGTCATGCATTAACCTCCCTAAGCTCCAACTGTCTCCCTGGGGTAGCACATTGCACTGGTAGTACATGTTTATTTTTGTTTTGCACATGTGGTTTATTGTGCCACTAAATTTGAATGTGGAAACCAACAGATAAACAAATTCGTCAAAATACAGGTCTCCTCTAGGACAGAGGTACAAAGTACATTGCTACACAAGTTCATAATGCAATTCTCCATTTAATGTGACAGCCAAGAACAGAGGAGGAGTAACGTTTCAGGTCCCAGGTGGGCCTTTCACCAGGTAGAAATATGATATTCTTCCTGCCCCTTCTAAGAATTAAAGGAGATAACGTACAGCAAGGCCCCGCTTCTCGGCGCTCCGCTTTTCGGCGATACGGCGGTACCGAGAAGGGGGCCGCCATGTCTGCGCATGCGCAGAACGGGCCGGGCCGGAGTCGCACATGCGCAGAACGGGTCGGTCCAGGGTCGCGCATGCGCAGAATGGTCTTTTTTGCCGATGTTGCGCATGCGTAGAACGGCTCATTGCCGGTCTGCGCATGTGCACATAACGAAAATCGCCAGTTCTGCTTTCTGGCAATTTTCGCTTTGCAGCGGGTCCTTAGAACGGAACCCGCTGCATGACTGGGGCACTCCTGTATCCACTGGAATTATTGGGTACACTGCCTGAGTTGAGATAATATGGCATCTTTCCCTATCTGATAATGACAATGAGTTAATATATCCACTGGATTTTGTACATACACCATTCAAGATAATTTTTTCTCCAACATGTCACCCTCTGCGCATACATATTGTTGATCCATGCTTCCATGTTTTAGTGTCTTGCCTTTTAGTTAGATACCTAGAGTTATCTAAGGAAACAACACAGCCTGGTTTATTCAGAATATGACCGAGACAGACTCCTTTAAATACTTGGATATATGGCTTTCCCTTTTTTTGATTTCATCTATACTATGCATGTAAAATCTATGCCTAATTGGGTATTTGTTGTAGAAATAAAGCTTGCCAAATTTTCATGCCCAGAATTGTTTTGCAGATGTTAATGCCAGTCATTAATTGCTGTAACATTGTGTGTGGTTCTGTATACTTCATCCGTCACCATAAACAGGGTACTTTGTGCAGTTCTTTATACACTTTTATCTTTTGTTTGACTACAACACCCATCACTGTGAAGTGTTTGCTAGATTATAATGGCTATATATTGCACTAGCTGAGAGACCGGCGTTGCCCGTGAGTTAAATTTCCCGCTCCCTTCTCTCCCCCTATTTCTGTGCTCCCCCTCTTTCTCCGTTCTCCCTCCCTCCCCCCAGAGGAGAGGGACGGACAGTGGACAGGAGGGGGGGACAGTGGACAGGAGGGGGGGGGACAGTGGACAGGAGGGGGAAACAGTGTCTTTTGGAATGTTATCTGTGCTGTTCCTTCCCCCGGTGCAGCCCATATCCAAGTGGCCCATTATAAGTGGCATGACTACTGAACAACTGAAGTTTAAAAGGAAGTTCAAAAGAAGTGAGGAAGAAGTGGACACCCCATCTGGCCCCTTGCACCCCTGAGGAAGGTCCTGCCAGGACCGAAACGTTGGGTTTATAGTGTGCTGTTTTGTCACTGCTAATACATGTATTTTTGCTATATCTGAGTGTTGCTGCTTTTGTGCCTTCTCTTATGGGAAGACAGGGTTTCTATATATATATATGTAACGGTATTTCTGAACCGGCCTGACCCACCCAATCTCACATTGGCCCCTGTGTCTAACCGGCCCCCATTACAGTGTGGTAGTGTCTGGTGGTGCACCTGTTGGCAACAGGACTCCTGAGTCTCCCGCATGATGGTGTGTGGGGAGGACCCGTCCAGACAGGCAGCTGAGGTAGTGTGCTGAGTCTCACCTAGTTCCAGTGCAGCGCCTCCACCTCATCAGGGTCCCTGCGTCCGCATGGGGATGATCCTGTTGAGGAACTCCTCCGTGGTGCTCCTCTCTGTACATTCACTCCACACATGTACACGAGAGGGTTTGTGATTGAGAACATCTTTATTGTCTGAGTGGGCTAGCTGCCCCTCGCAGTAGATATCTAGCCACTCATGTTCCGTCAGTGCCTCCCTTTAAAAGGTGTATCTCTCCTTAGATAGGGATTCCCTATTCCCGCAGGGATCACTGCCCTGTGCCAGGTCCCTGGACACAGTCTCCTCTTCAGTTACTATAACATAACTAGAACTCTCAGTAACTCAGGCTAGTACTAGAACTTGAACTTCTGCCAGAACTCCTCCTCCACTTAGCAGAACTGGATGCAGATCTAACTTTAGACTCAGTGCTGTGCCTTATGTACACTCTGGAAGCTGACACACCTCTGACATCACTAACCATGGAGTCAGAGCATGTGACTACTCCCATCCATACACAGGGCACCCCACCAGGGTGTGAGGGCAAACCTCCATAATTACTGCTGGCATGCCCACAACTTACCAGGCCTTACTGTCAGCAGGAGAGATGACTGTAGCCATTTTACATGACCGCTACATTCTCCCCCTGGTGAATCCCATCGGCCTCGCTGGGACCTAAATTTGTATACCCTTTTCCAGGAAGCACTGAAATACAACACATAATTAGGTTAACTTCACATACAAATTTCCATGGTGTACCATGTAGACAAAATGTCTACAGTACATTCCGCCAAGCCCGCCCCGACCAGCAGCCATGAACCCGCGTAATGTATCAGTACCCCCTAAAAATAGTGACTCGGGTCAGGTTTCTTGACCTCTCTACCGCCCATGTCTATGACCGTGACGTGATAGTGCCTAGGCAGTCCCCTCTCAGGCCTATATGTCACCCTGTGTTTATAAATGTTTCTACCAATGCCCCATACCCACACTAAGTGCTCTATCCGTTCCTCGGCCTTCTTCCCTACTACTGCACTTCCTCTTCCTACTAAATGCATTTCAATGGCCTCCCTAAGCCACCTATCTCTGTTTTCCTCTATTTCGTCCATAAGAGGCTCAGGGACATACGGGTACTCCAACCCGTGGGATGATTTATACCGAGCCATTATGGTCCTCTCGGCCCTACTTATCCTAGTCAGGTCAGCCTTACCTGCCCTCCCAGGTAACACCCATGATAGGGGCTCATCAGGGTCCACGGGCCATAAGACCCATGGGTTCTATCTCCCTATGCTCAATCTGCAGCCACCGCTCTTGCAACTCTCTATCCCTTTGTTCAGGTGTGAATTCTCCCACAGCCCACCAGTAATCCACTACATCTTCTCGCCGGATGAGGAACCGAGTGCGGTCCATCCAGGCGGAGTATCCTTCGAATAACGGGGCCCACCAACGGCTCTCTCTAAATTTATTTGACCCCCCTGTCTCCCTATCATCTTCCAGGGAAAATACCCCCGACGACCGTTCAGATCGCGGTACAGACCACCTATAAGATCCCGGGGCCTTTCTCACCGGTTCAGGGACTGCAGGGGGCAACCACCGGCCTACCGCGGCCACTCTCAACTCTCCCCCTCCCCGAGAATCACCCTCCGTAGCGCCACTGCGCTGTCTTTCCCCAGTCCATCTCTCCTCCCCCCCCGAGGGTATGTCCATGAGTTCCAGGCTAGGCGGGGATCCCGTGGAACAGGTGACAGGGGCAGGGGCTTTATCTAGGCCAGGGGATGGGGCATAGGGGCGAGTGATAGGACCCCACGGGGTTACGACCTGTTCCTTGCTGTCCGTAGACTGGTCCAATGAGGATATCTCACCCTCCTCAGTCCTCGGATCGCCCATCCAACTTCTGGGCCTTGGAGGTGATCGGGGACCTTCCCTCGATCGCCGAAGCGTCGCTGCTTTGTTCCCAGTGGTTCCGCTGTCGCCACCGGAAGTGATGTCCTCCCCGGAACCGGAAACACCGTCATCGCGGGTTGGACCCCCATTCGGGATCTCTTCTTCGATGACGACATCCGGAAGCTCCGCCGTCGTCTTCACCGGAAGTGATGCCGCCTCTCCACTGTCCTTGTATATTACAACGGGTTGTACCCTACTTAAATTCATTTCTGTTCAACATACCCTTCGTTGTTGTCTAGTGAAGATCCCGGTTCCCCGTTGAAACGCTACTGTTAAAAGCTGATGGGTCTCCTGTGCACGCAGCGAGTGATATTTGAAGCTGATGTACCATTTCGGATATAAGCTTGAGTTCCCTATATGTACATACGGACGTATAACGTATTAATGTTGGATTGACGGGAGCTATCATATTGTTCTTAAATTCAATGTTAAAAAGAAAGCGATACCGGCGCCTAAATGTCCATTAGTATTAGATCCGGATATCCATGAAAAAGTTCAAGTCCCAATGATGCAATCTCTATCATCAAGGGATGACCGATATGATGTCCTCCGTTTGGAAGCAGTAGAAGAATCTGAAAAAAGCAAAATTTAGTGCAACACAGCTACAAAACCACAGAGACTTAGACTCACCAAACCAGCACAACAAAGACTCACAACGAAAGCTGAAATAAAAATTGTGTAATACAACTATAAAAATTAATGTGGCCGATGCAACACTGAAAGATCAATCCGGTAGAGTAAAACTGAACATCTACCTCACAAGACGGCTCTAGAACACAGGCAATGAAGGCGCCGAAGTGCGAATGTAATCTGTCCTCTGGCGCTGAGAAGTTGAATATAACCCGCACCGTTCCTCCAAACACCGTGCTTCCTCGAAACCGGAATTGACTCCACCGGATCGTACTAATCCGTCACAGGTAGGCGGGACTTCTCGGCGGATTTTCGAGCAAGAGGTTCTTCTTAATTCTGCTCCAGGGAATCAGCACTCAGCATCTCTGCGCTTTTCGTGTCACAACGTCCAACAGTAATGAAAAACCCTACACGCGTTTCGTGCGCTTCGCACACTTCCTCAGGGGTAAAATCAATGTTGATATCATATTTGGTCATAATGTTAGCATTAGGTTGACCTAAAGAAGGGATATTTCCCTGTTTAATTAATGACAACAGTTTTATAATGCATAAAGGATAATACCTGGAGAGGTATCTACAGGAAGGGTATTTCAAGCTGAGAAAGTAAGGTTTTCACCCAGGAAAACAATGTTTATGCAGTTTCTTTGAAAGAAATATAACTCTTATTCATGTTATCGTCATTTTACTCTACTTTCTGAATGTAAGTCATAATCTGCGGAATAAACATTTTAGTTGTTGGCTAAACCTGTGAACTGAAGATATTTATGTTGCTTGTAAATGCATGTCATTGTCTTTCTATCAAAACTTTTTCCTTTTCGTATGTAATGCTTAATCTCTATTGCTCGCCAGTCTATGTCTGGATAGTTAAAACGAACCAATTATGCCACACTTGCCTAGTTTTTGCTACATTTCTCTCCATTTGCAAAAGTATTTTCCTTCCTCAATCTACAATATTGGTGGTTTATAACATATTCCACAAAGATTTTCTTTATACTTTAATTCACCACTGATAATTTCTATCCACAAGGTCTCTACATTTTCACTTTCCATTCATAAACATCTTCTTGTATTGATGTGTAAACCCTACCCCCCCCCTCCACCCGGGAACCTACCCCCCCCCCCCCCCCCCTCAATCGCAGATAGGGTGCATATGAGGAGAATCTATATGTATTACCAGGTTGGTGCTTTACCTGTTAGGCTCACAGGAGGTCTAAGCCTCGCCAGTGAGTGCCTGGTGTATCCTTTGGAACAATACTATATGGTACAGCGCCTCCACCTGCGATGGCTGCTCCACCTGCGATGTTTCCTCGCAGGACACATTCAAATGACAGATACACCTAGATGTAAATACTAACGATCTTACTAAACAATTGCATACACTTCTCACTCTATAAAACCTATACTCTATAATATTAACTCATAGGCACAACTACCCAAAGCGCACAACGCAGGGTGAAACCTCCACCCCGGTCCCACACTGTCCACTGTCCCACACCCAAACCCCAAGTGTGTGGTGACCGCGCGCCCCACAAGTATGAGGATGTTATAGATGGTGTGCACTTAGGTGTAGGGTTACCTGCCGAGCGTCTCCTGCACTCGGACCAGCAAACAATCTTCACAAAGGCTCCGCTGCCGCGATGCTCTCCTCGACGCTGCCCTCCGAGCGATCCCACCGGATAGATATAACGGTCTGCACTGCAGAGAGTGATTCACTGCAATCACTGGCCAGGATATTCCTCTTCCTGGCGTAACACTCACTTGTCTGGGTTCTACAGGACCCTGTCCCTGTCTAAGCGCCGATCCCTGTAGTAACCATAAGCTGATGTGATTGGTGGCCTAGCTGTGGGCCTAAGGGGGGTGTCACGAGCCTAGTGTATGACCACTTGCTCTCTACACTACCCACCTCTCCCCCTGTCCTTGTGTCCAAGCTTCTTCTTCTTCCTCACTCGACAGCACACAACAATTATCTTTCCTCTCAGGGAAACTGTAACCTTATTGCTCCCTGGTGTCAGGTGGCCTTTTTTCCTCTAATCATCTCTGGGGGCTGTAGTCCTCCATGGCCCTCTTCTCCTTAATAGTGCCGCTTGCCGCGCTGTAATGGGCCGTCGACTACTCTCCGCTGAGCCTGCGCACACATTGTAATGCTCCGCAGCTTGCCCATACATGCCGCATGCGCGACTGTCGGCCATCCCTCGCGTACGGATTGCCTCTGCTGCCACTTCTCCTTTACCAAAAGGCCCCTCTCGCTACTACGCGCATGCGCGAACCTCCGTTACCAACACATGGGCGCACCCTGCCTCCGAACACCGCCAGAGACCCCCGCATTAGCGGTAAGGGGACCAGGGGACCCTGCTACATATGTTTTTAAAGTCCGAGTTAAATATAAATAATGCACTGTTCTTTATAGCGCTGCAGATTTTTATGTAGCATTTTACGAGATATTTTGCAGGCACAGGTCCCTGCCCCGTAAGCTTACAACTATGTTTTTGGTCCTGAGGCACAGGAGATAAAGTGACTTGCCCAAGGTCACAAGGAGCCGACACCGGGAATTGAACCAGTTCCCCTGCTTCAAACTAACATAACAAACTAACTATAAACCTACTTCACTCCCTCTTTTATATGAACGATCCCTAACCTGAAAGGAATAACCTCTAAAATAATAGGCCAGTCTCAGTTCATCCCACCAGTGTTTTTTGTATTCTATAATATCATATTGCTTCCTTGTAGCAATTAATTCAAGCTCTCCCATTTTTCTGTCAGGCTTCTTGCATTAGCAAGCATGTATTTAAGTGTTTGTCCAGTCGTGCTACTGTTATCTATTCTTTCCTTTCCAGCCTTTCTACTCCTTTTTCGCAGTTTCTAGTGTAGCCCTGCTGTCCCATTGGGCTCCAGAGACCCCCCTCCTTGCCCTCATGCGGTCGCGGGTGACCGCCTGAGACAGCGACGGACCCCGACTGTTCGCAAGGGTGGGGCTGAACAGAGAGCGCCTCCGAGCTTGGAGTCTCTGCGGTGCACCCGGCTAGCGGGGTCCGCCATTGTTAAGCCGCGCGATGCGCATGGTTGCGCATGCGCAGTAGGAGTGTGGGAGTTCCCTGCGGGTCATTAGAAAGTCCGCATAGCGCATTGGGATGGCACACCGGCCCCAATACATTAGTAGCCTCAACGGGACTACAATTCCCCATGAGACAAGGAGGAGGCACACAGGTGCTCCTGTGTGGCCAATAAGGGCCAAGATTCCCGGCAGCCGCCGATGGATAATTTCGCGGGCGCTCTGCGTATGTCAGTTGGAGCGGGAGCTGGGTGAGTGAGGGTGCAAGGAGCAGTACCCTTGCAACTAGGCCAGATACCCCCTAGGCCCCAGAATACTTTTTACCATTGCCCCGTTTTTGTGCTTGCTTCAGGAGACAAGCCCTACATGAGTAGTTTCTGACCCCTTTAGCTGTTTGGGTGTTTAGGACTACACTCCGTGGAGCGCACCTGATTCCTGGGTCTGGGCTCAATCCCTCTATATATATAGATCTATCTTCACGGAGGCCACGCCAAGCAGTGTACTGCTGCCTGCCGGCTGCAGACGGTTCCCACTCGGTGAGAACTGCATGGTGATATTAAATCCACGCTGGAATTCAACCTCACGCGTATGGAGGACGTCGCGTCGGATCCGGCGGATGTCCAATCCAGTTGTATTGCGTGCACCCGTGGCTGGAGCCGGCTGGCACGTATAGTAATAGCAGTGCACAACACCGTCAAGGGATAGCACTATCTCCAACACATTGTGTGTTTGGACATAGCGCACATACAGGGAATTGGTGTCCCAGCACCCACGGTCTTTTGGGGAATCCTTAGGTGATGTGTGCACTCCATGTGTGTGTTATAGGCATCCTGCCGTTTTGGTACAGGGTACCAAAGTTATTAGTCAATAGTAAAACATTTGTTAGCATCCACTGTGTGCGCATGTCTTATTATGTGGTCCTGAAGAGGACCATCCCACTCAGGTGGGAACCCTTACAGGTGGAGGCCCTGTGTTGAAGATCGATAACCCCATCCCAGTGGCAGAGGTTCAGCGCTTCTGTGAGCCTATCGGTAACAGACCACACCCTAAACACAAGTGTAGAATTTCCCACAGGTCCCTATCCTCGATTGGGGGGGGGGGGAAGGTGTTACACTAGTATTATCTGTCAGAACAAAGGAAAATGTGCCTATAGCGCTAAAGTGTAAACAAAAATAATAATAAAAATATCCTTTAAATAAAGGTTAGGCTGCCTAGTACCACTCTGTCTAGTACAAACAGAAACACATGAGAATAAGAAAACCTGGCGCGCCAAATGTTCATATGGAAAATCCCTGTGATCTCAAGAGATCCTGTGCATGCATTCATCAGTATATCTGAATTTGAATTTGGTCTCTGTCTGCAACTCCCACTCTCCTCCATTCTCCACCTACATGACCCCTCGCTATTTCCCCATTCTATCTTTCCTGTTTAGTTCATTGTCTGTTTCTTGTCCCACCCACCCTTTTCCCTAGTTTCAAATCTCCCCCAACCTGCTAACATTACTTCCCCTCCCCCCCTAGCACAGAAGAGCCTCTTCATTCAGGTGCAATCCACCCTAGCATAAATATACACTCCAGTAAAGGATTCCTAGTGCTAAAAACACCAAACCCCCCTCTTCCTACACCACTCTTCTTAGTCATGCATTCACCTCCCAAGCTCCAACTGTCTCCCTGGGGTAGCACATTGCACTGGTAGTGCTGGTTTATTTTGTTTTGGCGCACATGTGGTTTATTGTGCCCACTAATTAATGTGGAAACCAACAGATCAACAAATTCGTCAAAATACAGGTTCCTCTAGGGACAGAGGTACAAAGTACATTGTACACACGTTCATAATCAATTCTCCTAAATGTGACAGCCAGAACAGAGGGGAGTAACGTTTCAGGTCCCAGGTGGGCCTTTCACACAGGTAGAAATATGATATTCTTCCTGCCCCTTCTAAAGATTAAAGGAGATAACGTACAGCAAGGCCCCGCTTCTCCGGCTCTCCGCTTTCGGCGATACAGCGGTACCGAGAAGGGCCGCCATGTCTGCGCATGCGCAGAACGGCATCCGAGGCCGGAGTCGCACATGCGCAGAACGGGTCGGTCCCAGGGTCGCGCTGCATAGCGCAGAATGGTCTTTTTTGCCGATGTTGCGCATGCTAAACGGCTCATTGCCGGTCTGCGCAGGTGCACATAACGAAAATCGCCAGTTTCTGCTTTCTGGCAATTTTCGCTTTGCAGCGGGTTCCTGAACGAAACCCGCTGCATGACTGGGGCACTCCTGTATCCACTGGAATTATTGTGGTACACACTGCCTGAGTTGAGATAATATGAGTGGCATCTTTCCCATCTGATACTGACAATGGTTAATATATCCACTGGATTTTGTACATACACCATTCAAGATTTTTTTCTCCAACATGTCACCCTCTGCGCAATACATATTTTTGATCCATGCTTCCATGTTTTAGTGTCTTGGCCTTTTATTAGATACCTAGAGTTACTAAGGAAACAACACAGCCTGGTTTATTCAGAATATGACCGAGACAGACTCCTTTAAATACTTGGATATATGCGCTTTCCCCCTTTTTTTGGATTTCATCTATACTATGCATGTAAAATTCTATGCCTAATTGGGTTTTGTTGTAAGAAATAAAGCTTGCCAAATTTTCTGCCCAGAATTGTTTTGGCAGATGTTAATGCCAGTCATAATTGCTGTAACATTGTGTGTGGTTCTGTATACTTCATCCGTCACCTAAACAGGGTACTTTGGTGCAGTCTTTATACACTTTTATCTTTTGTTTGACTACAACACCCATCACTGTGAGTGTTTGCTAGATTATAATGGTATTATTGCACTAGCTGAGAACCCGGGCGTGCCCGTAGAGTTAAATTTTCCCGCTCCTTCTCTCTCCCCTATTTCGGTGCTCCCCCTCTTTCCTTCTCTTCCCCCCCCTCCCCCCAAGGAGAGAGACGGACAGTGGACAGGAGGGGGGGACAGTGGACAGGAGGGGGGGGGGACAGTGGAAAGGAGGGGGGCAGTGGACAGGAGGGGGGGCAGTGGACAGGAGGGGACAGTGACAGGAGGGGGGGACAGTGACAGAGGGGGGGCAGTGGACAGGAGGGGGGACAGTGGACAGGAGGGGGGGGACAGTGGAAGTCAGGAGGGGGGAACGTGGACAGGAGGGGGGGACAGTGACAGGAGGGAGGAGGACAGTGGCAGAGTGAGGCAGTGACAGGAGGGGGACAGTGGACAGGATGGGGGGGGGACAGTGGACAGGAAGGGGGGCAGTGGACAGGAGGGGGAGACAGTGGACAGGAGGGGGGCAGTGGACAGGAGGGGGGCAGTGGACAGGAGGGGGGGGGGACAGGTACAGACGGGGGGGACAAAGTGTGGACAGAGGGGGGGGACAGTGGACAGGAGGGTGGCAGGGGACAGTGGACAGGAGGGGGGGACACAGTGTCATACACACACACACAGTCACACACACACTGTCACACACACACTGTCACACACACACACTGTCACACACACACACAGGCGCCCTTCTCGGGCGCAGGCCCCGCAGTCCCATGCGGCGCCTTTCTAGGGCGCAGGCCCTGCCCCCCCGCAGTTCCGTGCGGCGCCTTTCTTGGGCGCAGGCCCCGCAGTTCCGTGCGACACCTTACTCGGGTGCAGGCCCCGCCCCCCTGCAGTCCTGTGCGGCGCCTTTCTCGAGCGCAGGCCCCGCCCCCTCCCGTTCAGTGCTGGCGCCTTTCTCGGGCGCAGGCCCCGCCCCCCCGCAGTTCCGTTGTGGCCCTTTTCTCCGGCACCGTCGCGGCCCCGCCCCCCCCCCCACCGTTCCAGGGTGGGGGTGGTGTGGTACAGGTGAGGGGGGGGGGGGGTGGTACGGGTGAAGGGGGGTTGCTGCCCCTCCCGCCGTCCTTGTCGCCTCCGCCGCTTGGTCCCGCCCAGGTTGTGGCGGGGAGGCACCGGGGTGAGGGGAGGGAGGCGGGAGGTGGTTGTGTGTGGTGCTGTTGTGGAGGGGGAGCTGGAGCGCAGTGGTGTGAGGCGGCGGTTTGGGTGGGAGGTGGTGTGTGTGTGGTGGTGTGGTGGTGGGGTGGGTGTGTGTTCTGTGCGTGTGTGTTGGCAGTTGGGTGAGGCGGCAGTGGGTGACGTCATAGATGCCACAATCTTATTGGCCAGAGGCTGAGGACCCATACAGATTCACCGAAATCTAGTCACCGAGGCCATTACATTCACTTTTATTTATATATAATTGTCAGGCACAATGAGTATTTGTATTTCTTTTTTGAAAAGCTTTCTAGATTACTTGAGTATCTTGCTAATTAATACCAATATAACCTTCCAGTTAGCATTTCAAATCATATCAGAAATACATTTTCTGTCCACATGTTTCAAAAACAAAAGTAAAACTAGACATCCTGTATACTCAGAAGGGGTCACTCAAACTCCCTGAGAATATCTACAGGGCACTGATGAAGGGCTGTCGGTTCTACTTTAATTGTTATTGTTTATTCCTTTCACCACAATCTCTTTCTTTATAGATGTAACGGTTTTTCTGAACCGGCCTGACCCACCCAATCTCACATTGGCCCCTGTGGTCTAAACCCGGCCCCCTTACAGTGGTGGTTGTCTGGTGGTGCAACCTTGTTGGCTCAAGGCCTGAAGTCTCCCGAATGAATGGGTGGGGTGGGGAGGACCCCGTCCAGACAGGCACTGAGGTATTTGTGGCTGAGTCTCACCTAGTTCCAGTTGCAGCGCCTCCACCTCAATCAGGGTCCTGCGTCCGCATGGGGATGTATCCTGTTGAGGAACTACTCTTCGTGGTGCTCCTCTCTGTACATTCATTCCACACATGTACACGAGAAGTTTTTCTGATTGAGAACATCTTTATTATGCCTGATGGGCTAGCTGCCCCTCGCAGTAGATATCTAGCCACTCATGTCCGTCAGGCCTCCCTTTAAAAGGTTGTATCTCTCCTTAGATAGGGATTTCCCTATTCCCCGCAGGGATCACTGCCCTGTGGCAGGTCCCTGGACACAGTCTGCCTCTTCAGTACTATAACATAACTAGAACTCTCATAACCTCAGGTAGTACCTAGAACTTGAACTCCCTGCCAGAACTCCCTCCCTCTTCGCAGAACTAACTTTAGATATCAGCTGTGCCTTATACAACTCTGGAACTGACACACCTCTGACATCACTAACCATGAGGTCAGAGCATTTGACTACTCCAATCCTACACAAGGCACCACCACACCCCCAGGGTGTGAGGGCAAACCTCCATAATTACTGCTGGCATGCCACAACTTCCCAGGCCTTACTGTCAGCAGGAGAGATGACTGTAGCCATTTTACATGACGGCTACATTCTCCCCTTGGTGAATCCCATCGTCCTCGCTGGGACCTAAATTTGTATACCCTTTTCCAGGAAGCACTGAAATACAACACATAATTAGGTTAACTTCACATACAAATTTCCATGGTATATAACAAAATGTCTACAGTACATTCCGCCAAGCCCGCCCCGACCAGCAGCCACAAACCCGCGTAATGTATTAGTACCCCCTAAAAATAGTGACTCGGGTCAGGTTTCTTGACCTCTCTACCGCCCATGTCTAGGACCGTGACGTGATAGTGCCTAGGCAGTCCCCTCTCGGGCCTATATGTCACCCTGTGTTTATAAATGTTTCTACCAATGCCCCACACACGCACTAAGTGCTCTATCCGTTCCTCGCCCTTCTTCCCTACTACTGCACTTCCTCTTCCTACTAAATGCATTTCAATGGCCTCCCTAAGCCACCTATCTCTGTTTTCCTCTATTTCGTCCATAAGAGGCTCAGGGACATACGGGTACTCCAACCCGTGGGATGATTTATACCGAGCCATTATGGTCCGCTCGGCCCTACTTATCCTAGTCAGGTCAGCCTTACCTGCCCTCCCAGGTAACACCCATGATAGGGGCTCATCAGGGTCCACGGGGTCTGATAGGATACTAGGACCCATGGGTTCTATCTCCCTATGCTCAATCTGCAGCCACCGCTCTTGCAACTCTCTGTCCCTTTGCTCAGGTGTAAACTCTCCCACAGCCCACCAGTAATCCACTACATCTTCTCGCCGGATGAGGAACCGAGTACGGTCCATCCACGCGGAGTACCCTTCGAATAGTGGGGCCCACCAACGGTTCTCTCTAAATTTATGTGACCCCCCTGACTCCCTATCATCTTCCAGGGAAAATACCCCCGACGACCGTTCAGATCGCGGTACAGACCACCTATAAGATCCCGGGGCCTTTTTCATCGGTTCAGGAACTGCAGGGGGCAACCACCGGCCTACCGCGGCCACCCTCAACTCTCCCCCTCCCCGAGAATCACCCTCCGTAGCGCCACTGCGCTGTCTCTCCCCAGTCCGTCTCTCCTCCCCCCCCAAAGGTGTGTCCATAAGTTCCAGGCTAGGCGGAGATCCTGTGGAACAGGTGACAGGGGCAGGGGATTTATCTAGGCCAGGGGATGGGGCATAGGGGCGAGTGATAGGACCCCACGGGGTTACGACCCGTTCCTGGCTGTCCGTAGACTGGTCCAATGAGGATATCTCACCCTCCTCAGTCCTCGGATCGCCCATCCAACTTCTGGGCCTTGGAGGTGATCGGGGACCTTCCCCCGATCGCCGAAGCGTCGCTGCTTTGTTCCCAGCGGTTCCGCTGTCGCCACCGGAAGTGATGTCCTCCCCGGAACCGGAAACACCGTCATCGCGGGTTGGACCCCCATTCGGGATCTCTTCTTCGATGACGACATCCGGAAGCTCCGCCGTCGTCTTCACCGGAAGTGATGCCGTCTCTCCACGTGCGCCTCGGGCCTGGCACGGCCCTTCTGCTCCTACACCGTCTGCTGGGGCAAGGTAAGTGAAGGGACTCCTCTTACCCGTCCGCAGGGGTGCCGGCGTCTCTCGTCCGTCGCCGCCACGTTCTGAGGCGGAGGGACTCCGTCTCTCGGCTCACCGATCTGCGGGGGACGTTCTGTCTTTCTGACAGCTGCCACTCACCCCACGGGGTGTCGTCCGTCCTGGGTCCCTCTTGGATCCCGATTTCGCCACCGCTAGTTCACGGAGGTCCTCATCTGAGTAATCTCCCTTCCCGGATCTCGGGGTCACCGAGCGTGGCGAAATTCTTGTCTCTGCGCGGTCGGGGAGCGACCCCACCGCCTCGGTCGATACTGACCCAGCCGACTTGGTCGACTCCAGTCCCCTTTCTCCGGGACTCGCACGGTTGAGCCATAGTGCGCCAGGGGACTCGGCGGAGCGCTTAGCCATGTCCCCCGGGGGGTCAGCAGGTTGAATGGGTATAAATGTGGGCATGGGCCACAGATATAATGTCCCGCAATGTGGGCAACGTGCCGCCATGTTGACAGTGCCTCCGGGCAGCCCGCATTGTAGGCAGAGCCCGACCACCGTCTCGGTGTTAGCCACCCTTACTACTAGTAGCCCGCCGGGTACTGAGTAGGGCTGGGTGGAGACCATAGTTCCCACAGCGGAGGGGCAGGCCATTCTCTTTGTGGGGACCACTTTCAGTGTGGGTCTCTCCAGGTCAGTGGTTCCTCGTGACTGACCGGTAGAAGCTTCTGGGCCAGCCACTTCCTGCTTCGGCTCCTCCTTCCGCTGACATAGCTGGAACCCGCCCCCAGGGGTTGCAATTATGGGCGGATCCCACAGGGGAATATCATGCCCCTTAATTAAGGCCGCGCCTCTCTCAGTCCTGGTGGGCGCGGTCTGCGTTTTCGCGCCAGTTTCCTCCTCAGAGCTGGATTCTTTTCCCGCGGCTAGTTCCCGCCTTCTCCTTGCAGCGGCTTTGCGTGCAAAATATCCCTCTTTCTTGCAAATCATTTCCGCGGCCGGAACTACTTTTTGTAGTGGCGCCGTCTGGATATCAGTCCCTGGGCCCAGTGGGTGCATTCCCACAGGCCATAGTTGAAAGTCACTCCCCCTGGTGGAAATCAGGGGAGGGTCCCATAGACTAAGCAGTTGACTCAGCACAGGGGCCGAGTGAGTCACTGTCCATGAAGGCGCAGCCATAGCTTTCGCGCCATGCCCCCCATCAGGGCGGGGCTCTGCTGTTCGCGCCATTTCCGGCCAGCTCTTGGCAAGTTCTGCATCAGCCATTTCCTCTGTGACTGTCCCATGCGGTTTCCCTAGCAAGCGGGAACCACCATTTTGGTTGGCTTTTAAGCCCAAAAAGTCAGTTTGTTTGCTCTCCTCGCGGGGTTCTCCCCCAATTATTACAATTTCCTCACATTCTTCAAGGGTGACCCCTCGGTGTCCCAGACAGGATAAAAACGGGGCAGCCACGGCCTTCGCTCCGCTCCAGAGCAGACTGGTTAACGATAATTCGGCGACAGTTTGCTCTTCAGTGGGGCGCACGCCACGGGTGCCTTCCCCATCAGCCTCTGGTCGCCATTTTGTGTTCTCCGCACCACGCGGGTCCTCCATTCTCTCGTAACAGTTATCGTACATGGGGCTCCGCTCTGCGGGGCAGCCTCCACACCAGTACATTAAAGATTGCTCAGATGCACCACCACATGTGTACCTAATCTAGGCTGGACTCATGTTGCAGTACCTCAGGCTAGGCTCACTCTATCAGTGTCTGCTGTGACTCCTTCCTCCCAGTCTGTGCTCCCTATGGTAAGTGTCTGGAATGGGCTAGGTACTCTGGCTCTGCCATGCAGTACTTGGGGCGTCTACCTCTCTTGGTTAGCCTACCGCAGACCCTCTCCAGGATTCCTGACCATGTTAACAGGCTATCCCTTCTGGCGTCCTACCAACTAGCACTACCGCAAAGTGACTCGGTCAGCTATAGCCCGGCTCCAGACCCCTCACTCCCTTCAGGCCCCTAGGTCGTCCCTGCGAACTGACAATATCCCGTCAGCCCCCTGACCACCCCTAGGTCCGTCCCTACGCAGCACAGAGTGGCAGCAGACTCTCTCCCTGTTTCCCAGTGTGCCTAGCTAGAGCCTGTCCTGATGACAGATCTGATCTCAGCAGCGCCTCCAAATGTAACGGTTTTTCTGAACCGGCCTGACCCACCCAATCTCACATTGGCCCCTGTGGTCTAACCGGCCCCCATTACAGTGTGGTAGTGTCTGGTGGTGCACCTGTTGGCTACAGGACTCCTGAGTCTCCCGCATGATGGTGTGTTGGGAGGACCCGTCCAGACAGGCAGCTGAGGTAGTGTGCTGAGTCTCACCTAGTTCCAGTGCAGCGCCTCCACCTCATCAGGGTCCCTGCGTCCGCATGGGGATGATCCTGTTGAGGAACTCCTTCGTGGTGCTCCTCTCTGTACATTCATTCCACACATGTACACGAGAAGTTTTGTGATTGAGAACATCTTTATTGCCTGAGTGGGCTAGCTGCCCCTCGCAGTAGATATCTAGCCACTCATGTCCAGTCAGTGCCTCCCTTTAAAAGGTGTATCTCTCCTTAGATAGGGATTCCCTATCCCCGCAGGGATCACTGCCCTGTGCCAGGTCCCTGGACACAGTCTTCTCTTCAGTTACTATAACATAACTAGAACTCTCAGTAACTCAGGCTAGTACTAGAACTTGAACTCCTGCCAGAACTCCTCCTCCTCTTAGCAGAACTAACTTTAGACTCAGTGCTGTGCCTTATGTACACTCTGGAAGCTGACACACCTCTGACATCACTAACCATGGAGTCAGAGCATGTGACTACTCCCATCCATACACAGGGCACCCCACCAGGGTGTGAGGGCAAACCTCCATAATTACTGCTGGCATGCCCACAACTTACCAGGCCTTACTGTCAGCAGGAGAGATGACTGTAGCCATTTTACATGACCGCTACATAGAGTTTGTGTAACTTAAGTTAGGTCATACTTAAAAGCAATTATCTTTCCTGATAAAAGGAAAAAAGAATCTTCAAATAAATAAGTCAGTAACCAATCTCTCCCTGATGTGAGTAGGTTTACTGGCTCTGCACTTCTTTAACCCGGGTGGTGCTGAAAATCTGTGTAATATGGCAGGCATAAGCTTTTAGGGCTCCATGTTAAAATGGACAACAAGTAAAAGGTGACACTGTGTTCAAGTGCATCTCATTTCCCAGAATCCCTACCCGCAGTGGAAGCATTTTATGCTTTGAGATAAAGGTGAAAGGCAGGGTTCCAGACCTGTCTGAGAAATGCAAATGTGCTCACAAGTGATATTTTTATTTTAAATAAAGAAAACTGTTCAGCAAAAAATGGCAGCAAAAAAAAGTATAATAATTGAAAACAGGACCTTGGTCTTAAAAAACTCTTGCACACATGAAGCGGTAGGAGATTCTGCTGCAAACTTTGCTTTGTTTATTAAGGCATACAGTACTTAAAGTCATACAAACATATAGTGCAAATACCATGCTTATATATATACTTCACTCACCCATTTGCCAGTCACCAACAGCAACTTCCAACATGCTAGTCTGCGCAGTTCGGTCTGCACATAGTGACATGAACATAGTGACATAATGATATCGCTAGGCAGCCATAAACATCCATATAATCTGCCACAATTTAGGATTTAACAATGGATGGATGTGTATAGTTGCCTAGAGATGGTCATTGAGATGGTTGTGGAAACGGGTGAGTGAAATATATATAAGCATGGTATTAGCACTATATGTTTGTATGGCTTTGGGTGGAGATATCTGAAGAAGGAACATGTCCCTGAAGATTATATGTACCTGCTATAAATATTCATTAATAAACAGAGCAAGATTTGCAGCAGAATTGTGTGACTCCTCCTTCCTCTTCAATTTGTCTGCATACTACCTGGATCCAGGTTTGGGACATTAGGATGATTGGAGGTTTAAGCACCAGAAGTGAATGTACATTAACGGTATAGTGGGTATTGGAGTGCTCCTGAGCCATACTTGTTTCTCTTTAATCACTTGCTAAATTGATTAGTTCGTCTCACAATCCAGACGCCTATGCACATACACCATAAGCGCTTTATTTTATATACTCAGGGAAGGCAACTTCAACCGTTTGCCCAAAAATTGGGAACAAAATGCCAAACCCTCTTCTCCTAATACAATCAAGAGAGAATAGATATCCACAGAAGCCCCGAAGGGGGGGGGGGGGGGGGGGGGGGGCAAGTGCAGAACTCAATAGAAAGGTGTTGGCTTTTCAAACCAATTTATTCTCCCCATATTTAATAAGCTCCAACGAGGGCTATATCAGGTACATTTTCAGATTTATTTTAGTTAGTCCAGGGTGCCCAAGAGGCCCAATTCCCCCAATCTATATGGCTCTCGACAATAGAAAACCTAATTGGAAACTGTGGACTGGTTTAAATTTAAAAAAATACCAGCATACAAAATCACTATATTATTAACCCTTTAGAGACCACAGTGGTCATGATCATGTCCACTTTGCTAACTAAAGGTTGAATAATCCTATATACCAAACTACCTCTAGCATGCCACAAAGGCTAGTATGGCATTGCCATGGTTATGGCATATAAGGGTTTAACGTTTCCACCAAATACACACCCACCTCCTAACCCCCCCCCCCCCGCCCCCCCACCACACTTAACAACATCCCCTAATAGACGTTTAGCCCTATTAGCACAAGTCGGCTACTAGGGCTTTAGGCATTGGTCAAGTACTAATAAAATATTTACATTTAACTAGGCATACTTAAAAATAATTACAAAACAGTATATGTCATTGCAACGCAAGTGGTCATTAACACTTTGAGTGCAAACAAGGCTACCTAGGCCCTCTCACGGAGACACTAACTAGCCACCCTGAAACAAAAAGTTTAAAGAGACACAAAATGAACTTACCTTATCCATGGCAAAGACTGCCCTGATTTTCAGGGTCAAAGCCCTCTTGGAACTAATCTGGTTGCCCAATGGCCAAACCACATACAAAAAAACCCACTAGAAATAAAAACCAAATAGTCCAAAAGTAAGTAAGTAAAAAAAATATATATATATATATATAAATACAATGTTCACTAGTTATTGCTGGCCCAGATGGCCTAACCATCCAAAAAAAAAAACAGCCCCCCAAAAAACAAGAAGTTAAAGTAATCTACGGCCTGATGGCCTAATATGCAATCTAAGACCATCCACCTTAAAAACCAATATGCAATCTTGAGGGGCGCCAGTCCTGTTCACTGAAGAATATACCTCTCAGGTTATTTCTTAAATAAACTAGAATCTTCTTCTTTGTTCTTTTAGATGTCCCATCCTCAAGTGTCCTCTCTCCACTGCCATGTTATCTGAGTGTGCGGTTCTTATATATGGCCAGTGTTTAATGGCCATGAGATTTATTGGAGGCAAATAATAAAAAGACTGCTTTTATCCCCTTCTGAGAGCATAGAACTGACTACCAGCGAGTGCAGTGTAAGATTCCAGCAGGAGTCTACTGACTACCAGCGAGTGCAGTGTATGATTCCAGCAGGAGTCTACTGACTACCAGTGAGTGCAGTGTATGATTCCAGCAGGACTCTACTGACTACCAGCGAGTGCAGTGTATACTGTAATTCCAGCAGGAGTCGCCGCTGATACTGGAATGTCGAGTCTTGCTGAGTTTACACTTGTGGTCGAGGGCCCTTACTGGGTCGATCACGCATAAAGTATGGGAGGAGGCACCCGGGTCTTGGAACTCATCCACAGGAAATTACTAGGACAAGTCGAGAAGAGATCCTTACCAACCTATAAACCGCTTATAAAAATTAAAGAAGCAATATAAGAGGACTCTGAGTTTGAACGTTGGACGTCACCCTAGCCTCGGAGACATGTGCTGTCCAATCTCGCTGTCTTATGACTGCTGGTCCTGTACTGCAGCACTCCCTCTCTATCACACACCTATGTTCGACTAAAGGCCTGGCTCAAATTGAATAGCGCTCTCTGCCTCATTTGCTTTGTTGAGAGAGGATCTCTCTGAGTTAAATAGCCAACCATCACAACAGAATTCAAAACTTTTGCAACTGGAACAATATCAGAGTAACTTCACAAGCCTTATCTATTTATGCATTAAAATATCAAAATGCCTTGCTGCTTGCCAAAATAATTTATCTAAAAAAGTGCTTGCAACAAAATAATCTGGGCTGTTGAGCCTTTCTGCTGAATATAAAGCTAAGATATCATCAAGTTTGTTTCTACTGAATTACTGCATCTTCTACTATTAAGAGTATTGTGCTTTCCCCTAACAATTGAGTAAGCACATGGGACTGGACCCAAAAGAAATGGTGTATACAGTAGCTCCAACGTATATAATGATCAGATTTCTGATGTTACAGATACCATTTCTGTTCTGAGAGCTGTCCGCCAGGTCTCTGAGATCTGTCAAAGGGAGAAAAATACTTCTGTTTCAAGATTAGTTAGTGTACAGCATATACAAATACCACTTGTGAGCACATCCACGTCTTGGACAAATCCACAAACCTGCCTTTCCCCATTATCTCTTAGCATACAGTGCTTCCTCAAAGATTACTCAGTGGAATTGGCAAAGAAGAGACTTAATTTTCTCCAATCTGAAATATATAAATCTTGCTTACTTCTTGTTCCAATCCACAAAGGATACCTAAAGATATTAGCTATCAAGAAATAAATGCATTTTTAGTCTTAAACAGAGTATCCCTAGACCCTGTGTCTTGTACCCGCCCAAGATTGACTATTGCTTCACATTTTCAGTGACCATGCAATAGTGAACTGTGTAAGGAAAATTAAACTGCCCCAATCAAAACCTAAAGTTCTCCTCACTAGAACATTTAGAAACTTTAACCCACAACAGTTTCTGTCTGACCTTACCAACTGCCCTTGGGACAGAATCGATTTAATTCCCGACCCTGATTCTGCGCTCGACTATTTCCAATCCGAGTTCTTAAAACTCTGTGTTACCCATGCTCCACTACGCAGAATAAGGGTACGAGGTGCCCACCTTCCATGGGTTAAACCTGACCTTATAGCACTCTACCGGTACAGGGATGCCTTGTGGAAAAGCTACAAAGTAACTGGCACTACCAAGGATCTCAATCACTACAGATGCCTGCGGAACATGTGCACAAGGCAAACAAGGCATGCATAAGCACAATATTACTCTGACAATCTCCACCAGAATACATCAATCCCAGCTAACTTCTGGAAGGTTATCAACAATATGTTCCAGCCTTCTAGCCATCAACAACCAAGTAATATCATTAAGGAGGATATTACTCTGACAAATCCTACTGACATTGCAAAAGCATTCAATGATCACTTTGTGGAGTGTGCTACTAACTTATTAGCGAAACGCAACCCAAACCACAAACCTGAATCTCATCCTGGGAGTACCCATATAGCCCCACCTCCTCCCAACACTGCCCACAATTTTCAATTTGGCCCAGTATCTGAAGGGGAGATTACACAAGCACTCCTCAAATTAAAACTAAGCAGCTAATGTGGACCTGACTTACTACAATCTAGGTTCCTAAGACTTGGTGCCCCAGCAATTGCCAAACCAATTGCTACCATAGTCAACTCTATCCTGTCTGCAGGCCATATTCCTAAGACCTGGAAAACTGCCAGAGTTGTCCCAATCTTCAAAAGTGGGGACAAAAACACTGTCTCAAACTGCAGGCCAATCTCCTTTCTCCCAATCCTATCCAAAGTCATGGAAAAATGTGTCCACTCCCAATTAAGTGATTACTATACCAAGACAAATTACCCTAGCCAATTCCAATCTGGCTTTCGCCCCAAACACTCTACCGTAACTACCCTGCTAAAAGTTTGCAATGAAATCCAGTGTGGAATGGAACGGGGTCAACTCACTGGTGCAATATTCCTAGATTTTGCAAAGGCTTTTGATACTGTTGATCATGCTATCCTGCTTAACAAACTCCAGAGCTCTGGAAAAAGTAAGCATGCTTTAAACTGGTTTCAATCCTACCCATCAGGTAGATCCCAACATGTGTCCATCTCAGGCTCTAACTCCAACCCCCTGGATATCACCTGTGGCGTCCTGCAATGCTCTGTTCTCGGGTCCCTACTCTTATCAGTGTTCATCAATGATCTTCCCACAGCTTGTAAGGAAGCTTCAATACACATGTATGCAGATGACACAATCCTATATGCACACAGCCATAGCCTCTCTGAACTTCAACACATACTTCAGTCTGACTTTTTGAGACTCGAAAACTGGATTTCCCAAAACAAACTATTTTTAAACACTGACAAGACTGTAACATTGGTATTTGGGACCAAGACTACATTTTTAAAGCTTCCAGTGACTGAGCTGCAGATCAGAACCAACGCTAACACCACCCTAACTCCTGTTACTAGTTTTAAATACCTGGGCATATGGTTTGACTCCCACTTAACATTCGGAATGCACATTGACACCCTGACATCCAAAACCTATGCCAAACTAGGTGTACTGTACAGGAACAAATCCTCCCTAAGCCTGCTGGTCAGAAAGCATGTCGCACAGCAGATGCTAATGCCAATTATAGACTATGGAGACGTAGTATACGGCTCGGCACCCCAAACCCACCTTAGCAAACTTGACACCATCTACAATTCAATTTTTCGTTTCATTCTCCAATGTAACTACAACACACATCACTGTGAAATGCTCAAAGAACTAGATTGGTCATCACCCGAGTCTAGGCGCAAAGTTCACCTTTCCTGTCTTGCCTTCAAATACTTTCTGGGCAAGCTACCCACCTATCTGAACAAGCTCCTCACCCTTACCACATGCAGCACTTATCATCTGAGATCTCCAAAAGACTGTTCATGGTCCCAAGGCTCAACAAAGTATCCGGCCGCTCCTCCTTCTCTTACCGTGCACCCCAAAACTGGAACAACCTACCAGAGACTCTCACATCCACCACGTTTTTAAAAACTAAGACTGTCTCACATTTTAATCTGGTCTGTTACGTTTCATAAGCCTATAATATACATCGTCTCTAACTGTGCATGCAATATCTTATATATAATGTATACCCTGTTCATTTATGTAACTGCATTTTTAACCATGTATTATTTGTCATATTACATACTGTATTACAGGACATACTTGAAAACGAGAGCTTACTCTCAATGTATTACTTCCTGGTAAAACATTTTTATAAATAAATAAATATTGTTTTTGAAGTTATTTAGTGCAAAAGAAATTGGTATTTTAATTGTAGCCAGTTTTCATATGTTATGGTTGTTACTTGTTATGTCCATATAACAATTTAATGTTGCCAAAATCTCTGGATTACTTCGCTGCTAATGTCTTTCCTATTAAGATTATTTTGTTCAAATTTTTAAATTGGAATGTTGGGGGGATCAATTCCCCAATCAAAAGCCAGAAAATATTCACACACCTAAATACATTAATAATAGATGTGGCCAATTCATCCCGTCGAGATAAACAAGTTACTTTGCCTGCCCTCAGAGAGTAGAATACCCATTCATAAACTACCCACGACCATCGCCCACTCTCTCAAACTTTGGGACAAGCTTACATTTAAATATAAGCTTATGGCCAGGAACACCCTATTAACACACCTGTGGGGAAACTCAGACTTACCCCCGAGCCAAAACAAACAGGCGTTCACTCATTGGTTCAAAGCCGATATCACCAGACTAAGAGATATACATTCAGATGGTAAGATCAAACAATTTGATCAACTGGTGAAAGAAAAAGGCATTCCATCCAGAGAAATATTGTGCTTCCTTCAGATCAGAGTATTCCATTCAAAAATCAACCCACCTAGCTCTGAACTAGAATTTGAAACTATGTGTATGGAGGCTGAGACACAAAGAAGCTTAGCTTCCAGGCTATATGGCTGTTTTTCCCTCCAAAATACAGAGACCCAGAGCATTGGAAAAAAGACCTAGGGGAAGAATTTAAAAATGATGACTGGGACAATATCTTTAACACGGTGGCTAGCATCTCCATATGTACAACCGTTAAAGAAAACACATGTAAAATTATACTACGGTGGTACAAAACTCCATTAGCCACATCCACATGTGTCCCGAGTTACTCCCCGCTCTGCCCAAAAGGATGTGGAGAAGTGGCCACCTTCCTCCATATGTGGTGGACCTGTCCCAAGATTTCAGAATGATTGCAGCAGGTTTTAAACTGGATCCAGAAAATTCTTAACAAAGATTTACCATTGGACCCATGGCTCTTCCTTTTACAGTAAATAAGGCCCTCCACAATCTCAAGAGCAGAAAACAAACTAGTGACACATATAGTCACAGCCACTTGATGTAAAATTGCTGAAGTATGGAAACAAAACAAAATTCTAACTCTGCCAAATATAAGGGCCAAAGTGTGGTTTCTATGTCAAAAGGAGAAGCTGACCAGCTTTCTTAATGACACTTGTCACAATTTCCTAAAGGTCTAGAATCCATGGCTCTACTTTGCAGACAACCCCCACCTGAATCTGGATACAGTAATGTTACAGCCCTCCCCCACAAACCCATGGTCTCTCCTAGCTAAACTCTGTTGCAGAGTAAGTCCAACAACAAACTAGGCCTCGTTGTAGTAGCGAGTAAACATTTAAATGTCCTGTTACTAGAAACACAACCCCTGCTATGTGTTCCATATATGATGTCTGAATGCTGTGAATTATGAACTGACTAGTAAATGTGTAAAGGGACACTCTGGCACCCTCCTCCACCCCCCGCCGCCTCCCGCCTTCCTCTATTTCTGTTCCCCTGACCCCCACTCCCAAATGTATATAAAGATGTTGTGAAATCATCAATAAAATACATGTTTAAAAAACAAATCGATGTAGCCTTTCAGGAAGGTCATCTTAGAGACGAGGAGTGTGATAAATTAAAATGAACCAGGGTTCAATTTTGAATCTATGACTCTTTCAATAAAAAAGAGCTGTAGAAATTCTAATTAAATAAGATATGCCCAAAAACATAAACCCGAAGGTACATAATTGACCATGTTAAGATCTATCATAACAATCTATACTAGCCCCTATTGTTTTCTCTTGGTCCTTTCTCACACATTTAGCTAATATACCGTATTTGAGATTTTCAAGATATCCTTCTAATTGTAGGTGGGAACTGTAATGAGCCAACTTTGGACAAATCAATATCCCCTCTCTCTGCATCAGGTTCTATATAAAGATGGAACCCAAGGATTGTCGATTGGCTGAAAAATAGACTAGATGTGCTAGACACTGATAATAATACAACCAATAGACCTGGAGTTGAGGTGCTCTTACAAAGCTTTTAAATCTCTGTTACACAGATAATAATTTTTAATTTCCATTTCCCTTTTCCCAAAACTAGCTGAAAATATAATTAAAATCGGGTCACACAAAGGTGTGGCTAAATATATTGATCGATACGCTCATTTTTGCTAGACATGGCCCTTTCCTAGAATCATGGCTACTGAGGATGCTTGTAAAGCTCATTTGCAGAACACATGGATGAATGATGAGAGTAATAATCTGCAACATAAAGGGCATCCTACCCTTTTTTAGGAAGTAGCTAAGTCAGTAAAGCAAGAAGAAAATAGTGTAGCTTCCTAAAAAAAAAACTTAATTTAACTTTAAACCAAGACATGGCCTTGTTTTTTTTAAAGTTTAAAATGGACCCTTAGCCAGAAGCATGTGAGATAACTTTGGGAAAAGAAAAAAAAAGAAAACTAAAATTTTTACTTCAGGAGATAGATTATTTTAACACTACAATTAAGCAGGCGCAGTTCTATAGATGAGGCGATAAGGCCATTAGAATCTCTAAAAATTATATTGTGAAGTCAGGACCCTGTAGACAAGGGGTCCCCAACACAGTGCCCACAGGCACAATGGCGCCCGACAAGTCTTTTGTGGGTGCCCCCGACTGACTGATCAACCAGTTGATAATTCGGATTAGATTAGGTGTCTCCAACACGTTGATTGCGAGCCAGTGAGTAGCTCACCGCAGTGCAGACAACAGCTGCTGTGTGCCTCTTTCTCATGCCCAACTTCCGTATCTGCAAGCATGACCAGCGCAGCACTGGAGGCCTCCCCACAAGGTAAGTCTACTTTGTATGTGTGTTAATTGGTTGGTACCTGCCACTCTCGCCTGAACTCTCAAGTGTGCTCTTGGGCACATAAAGGTGTGGGATCCATGCTGTAGACTCTTCTAAGCAATCAGAATTTGGGGAATCCTTAAAAGTTCCTCAGTATCCCTCCAAGCTCTAAAATCATTTCAACACTCTTATTAAAATAGAGGAGGTTATGGGCATTATTAAGAATTATAGGCTAAAAAATTTAAATTCTGGGCATTTAAAACATTATTGAAATCCCTGCTCTCTGATTTGTTAAAATTCTGGGCATTATTCATTCAGTAATGCCCGGAATTTTTGGCAGCTTGCAAAGTGTTTATTTCTAGGCAATCAGATTTTCCTTTTTTTCAGAACAGCTCTGAGACAGGCAGGGGACTGGTCAGGGAGCAGCAGCTAGGCAGTGACTCCTCCCCCTCCCTCCGTGCATAGAGCCGTTGAGTTGAGGAGGGAGAGAGTGTATTTGTAGCAGCAAAGTAAGTGCCTGTCTGCAGAGTTTGTTTGTAGCTACAGTTTCTGTCTATCTAGGTGTGTCTCTGCTGCAGAGTTTGTGTGTGTGGCTGCTGCTGCAGAGTTTGTGTTTGTGTGTGTGGCTGCTGCAGAGTTTGTATGTGTGTGTGTTTGTGTGTATGGCTGCTGCAGAGTTTGTGTTTGTATGGTTGCTGCAGCGTTTGTGTGTGTGTGTCTGCTGCAGAGTGTGTGTGTGTGTGTGTGTGTGTGTGTGTGTGTGTGTGTGTGTGTGTGTGTGGTGTGTGTGTGTGTGTGTGTGGTGTGTGTGTGTGTGTGTGTGTGTGTGTGTGTGTGTGTGTGTGTGTGTGTCTGTTGTGGGCAGTGGTCATGGACCACGGATGCCTCTCCCATTTTGTTTTTTATGTTCTTTTTGTCTTTTTCCCCTTATGTATCCCATGTTCCGTATGTATCCTCCCCATCCCATCCCTCCTCCTGCCTAGGTGGTGTGTCGCTGAAGCTGGGCAAACCGCTGTGCACTGCAGAGGAACAGAGGCTCTCCGGCGAACGTCAGACATCCAAAGTCGAGACACAACGGACAAGAGGTGAGATTACACATACACCATGACTCTAACCTTTATTTCACATAATGCCAAAGGGCTGAACTGTCCCCGTAAAAGGAAGGTAGCACTCACTGACTATAAGAGAAAGGGGCTGATATTGTGTTCATTCAGGAAACACATTTTAGCACCACCAGCTTCCCTAAATACTTCGATAAACAATTTAAACAAGCATATCTGTCCTCTGCAAAAGAGAAGAAACGTGGAGTTGCAATATTGATACACAACAGAGTGGGGCTGGTGGTGGATGATGTGAAAACAGACAAGGAGGGCAGGTTTCGTATGCTCACGGTGTCGATAAATCAGCAACCAATAACGATTGTCGCAATATATGCCCCAAATGGACACGACTCGGCCTTCTTCACAACAACATTCACTACCATCCAAAAACACAGTAAAGGCGCCCTGATAGTAGGAGGTGACTTCAACACATTGCTGAATGCAACCCTAGACAGATCAGGATCCCACAGGCCTAGAACAATGCTTAGACCTGCGGCTCTGGAAGAAGGGCTAAGGGACTTGCAGTTGGTCGATGTCTGGAGGGAGTTACACCCGCTAGACAAAAAATACACCTTTTATTCACACTCACATGACTCATTCAGCAGAATCGATTACTTCTTTGTCTCTAGTAGACTGGTCCCAAAGATCGCCCACTCTGGGACCCACGATATTTCGTGGTCGGATCATGCACCCATAGAGCTAAGGTGCGCACAGATAGGGTAGGACAGGCAAGGAGCAAATTGGAAACTAAATGAATCCCTCTTAAAAATTCCCCAGTTGAAGGAGAAGGTTGGAGAGGAAATCAAATACTTTTTTAGAGAGAATGAAGGAAGCGTTCGCTCCCACATAACCCTCTGGGAGGCGCATAAAGCAACATTAAGAGGGGTATTGATTAGTTTAGCGGCCAAGAGAAAAAGAGAGAGCAACGCGAAAATCATAAAAGAGCAAAAAGAACTAAAGAACTTATGGGAGCAACACAAGAGTTCCCCAAATTCGGCCACCCTCCAACGAATCAGGGACACCCAGATTAAATTGAATCTACTCCTTGCCTCCCAGGCTGAGAAATCGTTAAGTTGGTCAAAGAGAAGATTCTTTGAAAAAGCAAACAAGCCAGATACCTTGCTGGCCAACTTGATTAATTCCAAAACAAATAACTATAACATACAGGCCTTGCGTCTTGAATCGGGTGGGATCTCGGCCAACCCTAAAAATATTGTAGGGGAGTTCAAGACCTTTTATGAAAAACTGTATGATGGGGGAAAAGTGACCTGATCCGCAGGAACGAACAAGGCCCTAAAAGATTTCTTAAAGGGCTCAAATCTACCGAGTCTGAGTGAGACAGATAGAGAGGTAATGGGTAGTGACTTCACAATGGAGGAAATAACAGAGGTTATCAAAAACCTGAAACCCTCTAAAGCCCCGGGTCCCGACGGATACTCGAATCTTTACTGCAAAAAAATTAGGAAACAGTTGACCCCATATCTCCTTCGCATGTTTAACCAGGTTCTAGGAGGTACCCACTTTCCCCAACACATGCTCCAAGCATCCATCTCGGTAATACAAAAGCAGGGGAAAGACCCCCAGGACTGTAGAAGCTACAGGCCAATATCCCTGATTAATTCAGACATAAAAATCTATGCTAAATTATTGGCCAACAGATTGGGTCTCATCCTACCCAGACTGGTGCACCCAGATCAAGTCGGGTTTATCCCGGGTCAGCAGTCATCAGATAACAGCCAACGAATTATTGATCTGATAGAAATAGCTAATTCAAGATCAATACCAGTTATGGCGCTCAGTCTAGACGCAGAAAAAGCGTTCGATAGGATAGACTGGCCTTACTTGGAAGCCACGCTTGGAGCATTTGGGATGGGAGAAAAATTGATAAAGGCTATATTCGCTCTAAACTCGGCCCCGTCAGCTAGGGCTACCCATCAGGGATTTGCTTCAGATCCCTTCCAAATTAAGAGCGGAACGAGGCAGGGATGCCCGCTCTCCCCCTCCTCTTTGCATTGTGTATGGAGCCATTGGCTGCTCAGATACGCGATAGCAAAGACATCACGGGTATTGACATTGGAAGCCAGCCGCATAAGGTGGCACTGTACGTGGATGATGTTTTCCTGACAATATCTAAACCCCTTACCTCTCTACCGAACTTATTCGGATTCAAAATAATGATGAAAATAATCAGTCTATATCAGACGCTCTAAATATAAACCTCCCCAAGCACTTAGAGAAATTGATTGCCATACATTTTAACTTCAATTGGCAACAGAAACACATTAAATATCTAGGCATTAATGTCACTAAGTCATACAATATGCTGTACCAGGCAAATTACCGCAAATTGATGCAAACCCTGAGAGGGGACATTAAGAGATGGGCCACTCACAAAATTTCGTGGATAGGAAAGATCCACTGCGTTAAAATGAATCTACCCCCACGCCTCTTATATCTCTACCAACCCCTTCCGGTGCCACTAGGATTGAAGGATTCCCTCTCGCTTCAATCTGTGATAGATACATTTATCTGGAGAGGAAAGAGAGCGAGGGTGGGTAAGCAGATAATGCGTAAACAAATGGGGGCAGGAGGGCTAGCTGTACCTTGCTTGTTGTCTTACTACAAAGCGGCGCAATTATGCCAAATTGTGCAATGACACACTAACCCAGACTCAAAAAGATGGGATGCTTTAGAAAAAGATCTATGCTCCCCTATTGAGCTGGAACATCTAATTTGGCTTCCCAAAAAGGTGCGGTTAGGCACCAAATTGCCGCTATCCTCAATGACCAACTCGCTTTCAGTATGGGAGGCCACCAGGCTCAAATGCACATTGACCCACAAGTCATCAGGTATGACCCCTCTGTGGGACAACCCACTGTTTGCTCTGGGCCGGACCAATGCTGACTTCACTATCTGGAAACACAAAAATATTAATAGGTTAGTGGATCTGGAGGGTAGACGAGGCATACAAACATTTGATCTACTTAAATCCAGCAAAAACATCCCTAATGCTGAGTTTTTTAGATACCTCCAGATCAGAGCATTCTATCAGGCATCTCAGCCCCATACCCCATTGATAAATTTTGAAAAGCTCTGTCGATCAGGGACATCCACTAAGGGACTTACATCGCAGATGTACAAGGACGTAACCGATTCTAGCGCGACAGTGACAGACAAAACAGGATACATGACTAGATGGGAACATGACTTGGGGGAGGTACTAGAACTAGAGGAGTGGACAAAGATCGTGACGGCGACATCTAAAAGCTCCATGTGCACGACCTTAAGGGAGAACGCATATAAAGTTATGATGCGATGGTACCACACACCCACAAAATTGGCTAAATTTCTGCCCAGTTACTCCCCATTGTGCCCAAGACAATGTGGACAGCAGGCAGACCTGTTACACATGCTGTGGTCGTGCCGCAAGATCGCCCCGGTCTGGGAATCGATTAAGGATTGGCTGAATAAGATGCTAAGCAAACCCATCCCACTGGAGCCATGGCTGTTCCTCCTGAACAGGCCGCACGAAGGGCTCTCCAAAGGTGAAAATAAATTAGTGGCGCTGTAACAGGGGACTTATCCCTGTTCACAAATGTGCCTCTAATCCAGCAGTGTGGTGGTTAACTGCTGGTAGGCAATTAACTAACACCACCTGGCTGATTACAGGTGGTAGAACAAGCCTGCCTCTGAGACAGGAAGTGAGACTCCTTAGCTCACACCTGAGCTGAACTAGGAGACAGAGCAGAGATTCCTTAGTCCACAACTGGGCTGAACCAAGGAAGGATAGATGTCTTGAGCGACAAGCTGACCACAAGACAAAGGGGACAAGATTCTAACCTGGAGCCTGACATTGCCTGTGCACACAAGGGTGCGGTTCCAAGAGAGCAGAGAAGCTTCCCCTACAGCAGCCCAGCTAACAGATAAGACTTTTTCGTATAAGACTATTATCTATGTCTATGTGTATTGATAAATGTCTCTATGATTTGGGGCTGGTAAATAGCTCAGCTAACCAACCCAGTCAGAAAGGGCTGAGCTACATATGTAGATAGTCTCCAAAGCAGAGATAGGTTTTTTTGTTTGGCTTATTCTCTTATGTTGATTTTTGCTGTGTTTAAAGCGACAGGCACAATAAAGCCTTGTTTTAATTTCACCTTAAAACAGTCTCCATTGTGTACCTCTGCACATGTCCTCCAATAGGCGCACTTTGCGACGGCGGTACGGGGGGAGATCGCAGCACGTTGGAAACAAAATGAAATCCCACTAATTGCTAAGATTCGGAATCGAATTTGGTCGTTTGCCAGATGGAGAAATTGACAAGTCTGGTCAATGACACTGGTAAAAAATTTCTAAAAGTCTGGTTGCCATGGTTGGCCCAGACAGACATACCGGGGGGTAGAAAGGGCCACGATTTGGCACTAATAGAGGTAAGTGCGTTCTCTCTTGAAGACGTTCAGCTGGGGCGAAATGGACTATATGGACAGATTAGAAGCACATAGACAGAGATAGACATAGACTCTGGTGTAGGTCATGGGCGACGCGAGGAGAGCACTCGGCTTCTCAGACGCAGAGAGCCAGCCGGCGCAAAGCAAGAAGCGGAACCATGGTAGGAGAACCCCCCCACCCCCCCACTTCACCCCTTACCCCCTTTTTCCCTGGGAGTTGTGTGTCTGTCTGTCTGTCTGCTCTGTATGTCTGTATTTGTAAATATCTACACGTGGCTGATTTTTATCAATAGGAGGTTGTTCCTGTGTTACAACTGTATGCTATGTATGTACCATGTACGTTATTAATAAAAATTTAAGTTGAAAAAAAAAAAGCCATATTCAATAATTTAACTGCTATGTTGCTTGTCCCATCTACTATTCTAACTTCGTTTTCTCTATATGGAAGAAACCGACATGGTTGGCCTCTGTGTACCCTCTTTTTAAAGAGCCATATTGCCCTCATCATTGGCACCGACACACTCTTTTCCTAGCCCTAGAGAAGGCTCTAGTTATTTAAAATCGACATTGTTATGGGCCCCATGGCTGGCCCAAACAGACATCCCGGGGGTGGACGCCGCCACAATTTTGCACTAATATAGATAAATGCGTTCTCCTTGGACAGAGCAGACCAGACGGGATGATGACATAGCGACGGAGAACATAGAACCACTGGGATATCCACAACACACCCTAGCGTACACATAGAGCTAATAGCAGATCCTCCGCTCCGATGCAGCAGCTACAGGTGTCCCCCACCCCCACCCACCCTAATGTGTCTCACCCCAGTCTAGTTTGTCCTGTCCGTCTTAGTGATTTGGTTTACGTGTGGTTCGTTATGTCTGTCTCATGTCTTGTCTACGTGTCACTGTTTTGATGACAAAATTGTGTATTCTGTAACGTATGCCAATAGGTGGTGATATTATGTATGCTCTGTAATACCAAATAAAAATGAGAGTTATAAAAAAAAATCGGCATTGTTTCTTGATGGCCTATTTATTTTGCTGGGGGGGGGGGGAGAAATAAGTAGACTTTATTAAACAGGGTAACTACGGAATAGAGAATGTAGAAATTAGCTGAAGCGCTCAAATGCAGGTATATTGAACAAAAATAAGCCAAACCACTAAACCAGGGTACTAATAAATAACATAGTACTTAATGTGTAATAGTATGGGTACTATCCTCCTGAAGACAGGTGGTAGATGGTACAAGCCCACTCACCCTCAGTCTCATCGGCAGGTTCCCCTGAAAATATACAATACTCACATCCTGGTAGTAGGTAGGCAGGCAGGCTGTGCAGCTACAAAATGCAATACAGGGAAAAAAGAGACCAAAAGCGCACCAGCACAAACGGAGCAGGAAGGACCCAAAACGAAAAATAATTTAAAGGGCACTTTAATGTGACAAAAGACCCATCCAATGCGTTTCGAACGTCACAGCGTTCTTTTTCAAGGATAAAACACAATGTGATAACATCCATTATATACCCTCTTACCTGTGGGCCGTTTCACGCCAAAAATCGGAATCTGATGACGTCATGATGCTGCGCGCGTCATCGCGCATGCGCAGAGCGACTCAGTGCCAATCTAAGGGCAAAAGGAAGTCCCACAGACAGTGTGGCCATTTTGGATAAGGGCAAGTGTAGGAAAACACTGCTTAAACAATACTAAACATCCCTACAAGACATAAGTGTATTGCTGCTCACTGGGCATGCGCATTACGACGGAATGAAGCTATACAAAGCTAAGATAACAATTGCTAAAGAATACTAATAATGACAAAAGGGAAGCACAAGAAAAATTAATTAAAGGACCTGTTAAATACAACTTAACCTACACATAAGAAAAGTAAGAATATAGAAAACATATGAAAATAATTTGAAAATTAAATATGTACAAAAATAATTTAAAAACATGTTAAAACATACATACTGCATAACACAGATTGTAAACCTAAATCCTAGGAACCAGGGAAGTACAACAATATCATAAATAAGACACATTTGTATGGAATATTATTAGCACAATACATCAAAGAACCGATTTAATATTGAACTTCATAAGAATTATTTATAACATTTTCTTGATAAAGCTTAAGTTTCAAGGGCTATTCTTGATCAAATCTTATTGTCTGGAATATTGTCAGCTGATCGTAATTTACCTAAGGTACAATCAATAGTTGACCAATTGTAAAACATTACAAGAAATGGGTTAACTGCCAGTCAATGTTCAGATCCATAGGGAAGCGTGTTTGGAGAATTAAGATCCAATACGCCTCCCTACGGTCCAGAAGGTTGACATGATCACCTCCTCTAGATTTACAATTATCTGATTCAATCCCCAGGAAAGAAAAATTGCTAGTTCCTCCCTGACCACATTCCATGAAATGTTTAGAAACAGGATGATTGGTATCTTTCAATCTAATGAGCCTCAAGTGCTCTAACATCCTTCCTGGGGATTGAATCAGTTAATTGTAAATCTAGAGGAGGTGATCATGTCAACCTTCTGGACCGTAGGGAGGCGTATTGGATCTTTATTCTCCAAACGCGCTTCCCTATGGGTCTGAACATTGACTGGCAGTTAACCCATTTCTTGTAATGTTTTACAATTGGTCAACTATTGATTGTACCTTAGGTAAATTACGATCAGCTGACAATATTTCAGACAATAAGGTTTGATCAAGAATAGCCCTTGAAACTTAAGCTTAATCAAGAAAATGTTATAAATAATTCTTATGAAGTTCAATATTAAATCGGTTCTTTGATGTATTGTGCTAATAATATTCCATACAAATGTGTCTTATTTATGATATTGTTGTACTTCCCTGGTTCCTAGGATTTAGGTTTACAATCTGTGTTATGCAGTATGTATGTTTTAACATGTTTTTAAATTATTTTTTGTACATATTTAATTTTCAAATTATTTTCATATGTTTTCTATATTCTTACTTTTCTTATGTGTAGGTTAAGTTGTATTTAACAGGTCCTTTAATTAATTTTTCTTATGCTTCCCTTTTTGTCATTATTAGTATTCTTTAGCAATTGTTATCTTAGCTTTGTATAGCTTCATTCCGTCGTAATGCGCATGCCCAGTGAGCAGCAATACACTTATGTCTTGTAGGGATGTTTAGTATTGTTTAAGCAGTGTTTTCCTACACTTGCCCTTATCCAAAATGCCACACTGTCTGTGGGACTTCCTTTTGCCCTTAGATCGGCACTGAGTTGCTCTGCGCATGCGCGATGACGCGCGCAGCGTCATGACGTCATCAGATTCCGATTTTTGGCGCGAAACGGCCCACAGGTAAGAGGGTATATAATGGATGTTATCACATTGTGTTTTATCCTTGAAAAAGAACGCTGTGACGTTCGAAACGCGTTGGATGGGTCTTTTGTCACATTAAAGTGCCCTTTTAATTATTTTTCGTTTTGGGTCCTTCCTGCTCCGTTTGTGCTGGTGTGCTTTTGGTCTCCTTTTTCCCTGTAACTACGGAATAGATACAGAAATTGTTACCAAAGATATCCCTTCTATAACAATATTTTTATTTGGTCATATACAGTAGGAAGGCGACAAGATATCTATGAAATTAGATTTACAATGACAGGTAAGGTAATTGTGCTTAGTTAAGAGGTACAGTAATAGAAAGCAATCTGGATAGAGGTTAGACTCAACTGTGTATTCTGATTATGTTAAAACCACACATGTATTGGTTTAGATCTATATTAATATCACTCTCCAAGCTCCTTGTTCTTTTTAACCAGGATTTTGAAAATAAAATATAAGCATGTGTTTGAAATAAACTTTGCCCATCCCTGGACTTTAGAGCCAGAAACCAGACCAAGTACAATATCTGCTATATTTGGATGTTCTTGTGTTTTTTTATTTAAATACTCCCTAAGGATGTAATAATAAACAGGCATTAGCAAATGCATCTCCTTATGCGTGCCTCTGACAAATAGATGATTCATGATTTTAAATTATTTTTGGCTAGGTCAACTGATGTACTAGCGTGCAAACCACAAAGCAAATAAGAGTAGCCCACAGACTTAGCATGGATATTTCGTTTCTACAAAGAGCCGTACAGTATCACAATGCACAATACACCACATCATGCATGCTTTGGAACTTGTAGTGCAGAGTAAGAGTAACTGTACTTGTCTTGGAAAAAACTGAACCTTCTGCAGGCGGTGAATCTTTTTTATTGGACCAACATGAAACTTTTTAAAAGTGGTTTGGAAGACCTCAAAATACCTATCCACGTGTACATTGGGATATATTTCAGATAATTTCAGCTTATTTATGCAAGGATAAACTCAAGAAAGGTTACCAGCATGTGACATCAAATTAGATAGAGGAAATTATGGGCTAAGTAATAACTACACATGTAGCAGACCTCAGCTATAAGTATGTTTTCACAAGGTGGCCAATGATAGACAAGTAACAGTCATTTTTAAAGCCAAAAGCTTTCTGTGGTCTCTATTCCCCAAGGCTTGATAACGCTGCGTTATTTTAATTTCACATGAAGTTATTTAAGTCTTTAAGTTACTCCCATCTAGACACTGCAATAGGACTGCAGGACATGTTTTTGATGATCTGGAAGATTATCTGAGCAAATCAGGATATTATCCAGATAAGAGACAACAAACTGGACCAGGAGATCTCGAAGTGCAATATTGATAAAATGCTGAAACATGGCAGGAGCGTTGCACAGGCCTAAAGGCGTGACCAAGTAATTCATAGTGTCTATAACAGGTTTGGAAAGTATTATTCACCTAGTCGGATACAAATTAAATTGTAAACTCCTCGGATATCAGGCTTGGTAAAGATCTTGGCACATCTTGGCCTTTCCAGAAGCTCAGGGATCAAAGGTAGTGGGTTGTTGTTCAACTCCCAGTAGTGAATGTAATTGTGTAAAAGAAGAAAGCAGTACCTAACTCAATGCAACCTCCCATCCCTTTCAGCGGAAGAGCTTGGGTTCCTTAATCAGAAAATAACCCAAGAAGAGCTGTCCCAAGCCATTTCCTTGCTTAAAATAGCCAAGACACCCGGCCCAGACGGGTTCTCTAATGCTTACTATAAAAAGTTCACAGCATCCCTCTCCCCTTACCTGTTGGACATGTTCAATTCCTTCTTAGATGGGGAGCCAATCCCAGGCACAATTTCGGCCGCCAACCTTGCCATCATCCACAAGGAAGTTAGAGACCCACTACAATGCGGAAGTTATAGACCGATCTCTCTACTCAATACAGACCTCAAGCTTTTCAGCAAGATCCTAGCAAACAGACTGAACCCTATTCTCCCCAGATTGATTCATATAGACCAGGTGGGCTTTGTGTCAGGAAGACAGGCCTCTGACAACACCCGCAAAATTATCAATATTATAGACCACGTTCACCTCAATAAGTCTCAGGCCATGATCCTAAGCCTTGATGCCGAAAAGGCATTTGACCGAATCAAATGGTCCTTTCTTGACCAAACTATGCTTCGGTTTGGCTTCTCGGGTCTGATCCTCGAGGGGGTACGAGCCCTCTATAACAACCCTACCGCCCTCTTAAAACTCCCGGGAGGGCACTCCAATCCAATAACAATCAAAAATTGAACCAGGCAAGGTTGCCCCCTATCCCTTCTACTATTTGCCCTATCAATAGAGCCACTAGCAGCCCGGATCAGAGCCGAACCCAGCATAAAGGGCATCCCAATCGCAGACAGGGAGTATAAAATCTCCCTCTTTGCTGATGACATCATTCTGACCTTAGCCGACCCGCACACCTCCCTTCCCAATCTCCAGAAACTGTTGGACCAATTTAGTCTAGTGTCCGACTATAAAATAAATATGGACAAGTCCAAGGCGCTCAACATTTCTCTCCCAGACCCTACATGGAAACTCCTACAAACCAACTTCAAATATAAGTGGAATAACTCCCACATTAAATACCTAGGTATAAAAATAGCAAGCTCATACAGCTCGCTATATCAAGCTAACTACCCCCCCCCCTCTTCCGCCAGATCAAAAGAGACCTGGAGACTTGGCATGCCCACCAGATCTCTTGGTTTGGAAGAATTGTGTCCACTAAAATGAATGTCCTTCCCCGATTACTTTACTATTTTTAAACCCTCCCAGTCCCTGTCCCGCTAGTAGAACTGCGTAATATGCAGGCTCATATCCTCCGTTTTATATGGAGGCAGCGTAGACCAAGGGTGCCGAGATCGGTGCTGTTGGCTTCGAGGACGAGAGGGGGTTTGGGGCCCCGGATGTGGTCAGATATTACCAGGCGGCCCAGCTGAGGCAGGCGGTGGTTTGGAACAACCCCTGACCTCCAACTGCTGGTTGGAGATAGAAATACACCACGCGGTCCCCACCCCCCTCTCGGCCTTACTATGATCTCAGGCTCACAAAGAAAGGAGGCCCCTGAGATTTGAGCTTGGGGCGATGAGGTGCACGTGGTCTACTTGGACTAAAACTAAAGGGAAACATGGCCTAGCTTCATCCCCCTCACAACTCACCCCCATCTTCGGGAACCCGGACTTCCCACCCGGGTGCTCCCGTACCCAATTTGGTCAATTCCAGGGCCTAAATATCAGAGTGGTTGCAGATCTCCTGGAAAGCGATGAGGTCCTGTCCTTCCAAGAACTTAAAAATAAGTTCTCCTCCCCAGACCTCGCCATCTTCAAATACCTTCAGATAAGGCACTTCCTGAGAGCCCACTCCCCTAACCTTCAATTCCCAGCGTGCACTAGATTCGAGACCCTCTGCCTAAAGGGGGAATACCAGAGAGGTTTAATTTCCGACGTTTATAGAACATTAGAGGCATCCCCCTCCCCCCCCCCTCACACTCATATATGCAAAAATGGAGCGCTGATCTAAACATCCCAATCGACCTGGAAGACTGGGAGGATATCTGGGAAGCTGCCACCAAAACATCAATTTGCTCAATCACGAAGGAAAATATTTATAAAATCTTATTCCAATGGTACCTAACCCCGAGTAGACTGAGCCAGATCTTCCCAGGCACCACAGACGTGTGCTGGAGGGGATGTGGTCAAAGAGGGGACATGCCCCATATTTGGTGGGCATGCCCAGAGATCCAGGGGTTCTGGACCAGGATCCAGAGTCTCTTGACTGAAACTTTGGGACTGGAGGTCCCCCTGGACCCCCTGACGTACGTGCTGGGGAGACCAATTGAAGACCTCCCCGCCCCTACAGCCAGACTTACCTCGGTGATCCTTACGGCCGCCAGATGCTGTATCGCGGCGGCCTGGAAACAAGTAAAGGCCCCTTCCAGGAGAACAGTAATTAAAAGAATAGATGGGGTCATGAACATGGAGAGACTGACAGCCATGCTGAAGCAGAGAATGCCTCAATTCTATCGAACCTGGAAGCCCTGGCCAGGCTCTGGGGCTCCGACACTGTTGCAAGCCCTGGTCCAACTCTAATACCTGAGGGCCGGAGCACCCTACCCGACACAATCCCTTCCCCCTTCCCCCCCACCCCCCCTCTTCTTCCCCATGTCATTCCCAACTATCCACCCGTCCCTTGTCGTCCCCTTTCTTTTCACTACTGAAAATAGGAAAAAATGGTTTATTGTGTGTCTCCGAGTACTTCACTGTCATATGCCTGTGTTCCAAAATTATTTGTTATGCTGTGAATGTCATCTTATTATCCCATGTATGTACCTTGCAAGACGCCAATAAAGGAAAAAAAATATTTAAAAAAAAAAAAAAAAGAAGAAAGCAGTCCTGGAGATGGGACAGGCTAGTAGGCAGGTGTAAGGATTCTGAACGATCCCTGCCGGGTTCTGCTGCATTTCGGGTTTTCCAGGTTGCCTGCCCTTTCTCCTCAGTTCAGCCATTTTGGTTACTGGCAGCCTGCTATACAAGGCTGCAGTTCTCAGTGGGAGTCACCGAGCAAAGGTCTACATTTTGCAGCTCCTGTCTGTCTTCGCTTTCATGCCTTTCCCTGTTGCCTGTTTGGATTCCTTTGTTGCTGACCCCGGACCTTGACCCTGACCTCGCTACTTTCTGCCTGACCTGACCTTTTGCCTGTCGCCTGGACATTGCACCACTGCCGCCAGCCCTAACCTTTACATGTTTACCGACTACGGATACTCTAATAAGACTCTGTACCTGGGCTCTGGTCGGTTATTCTGCATCCCTACCTCAGCCCTGCGGGTCCCCTTCCTGAATGGAGATGAGCACCATCACAGCAGGTAGCGATGGTCAGGAAACAAGCAGAGGTTCGAGGACAAAAGAGGAGCACTGTAGTAAGGTGTGAATAACAAATGATGTGGCAAAGAGCTTGATCACAGGGAGAACCACAGTAATCAGGAAGCAGGAAAAAGAGGTCTTACAAAGGCCAAGCTGCAGATAGGGAGCAGGTGCCACTAATGAGGCAATCGGTAGTCCAGAGGAATCTATGAGTAATAGCAAAGGCAATATAAGCAATAATCCTGGTTGCCAACAGGCAAAACTCCAGGCTGGTAACTGCAGATACTAGTGTTCAAGACCCAGCAGATAGACCCCTGTCCGCTGCAACAGATTCTGAATTTTAAGTTCTGTCTTCCAATAAATAAAGACAAACTATTTTTAATGTATGCATCAATCTGCAGTGAGAGATTTGAGGAGTGGTTGTATGGAGAAACGGGAAACAAGAACGACTCGCCAAAACATGTCTCTAGTTTTCGTGGGTCAAATCATTCCCTACGACTGAAATGTTATGAGCAAATCGGTCTAAGAGATGTAAGCATAATGTGCTTGATGAAAACGTTTGTTACATTTGATGTAAATGCAAACAGACACAGCAGTCATTTAATTGGTACAGTGCATGGCGCTAATAGAGTCAGTAGGAGGACTTCCTGGTGACTCATGAGGCAGTACTGCTTGAAATGGAGGCAACCAGTATTGACCTTTCACAGTGCAGCTGGGTCGCACATGGTTCTGAACAGAATTTAAAATGCAAAGACTTTCTGTTTGCTGTAGTGAGTTAAAATAAATCAACAGCGTGAATTAAAACCGACTGGTGTTTAATAACTTTACAAATGTAGCTTAACCAGCTGACTCTACACATGGCGGTAATCAAAAGAGGATGTCCCCTGGTTAATATTAAGCATCATTGCTAAGACAAATGTAAGTCATGAATAAAAGGAAGCACTTGGCAGATGACTTTCCCTTCCTGACCTCTTGCTAAAGAGAGTCAAGGGTTGCACGATCCTTAGCAAAGATCTTGCAACAGTACGCCATGGTGTGGAAAGGTGAAATGTTTCTAACACAAGCCAGAATAATCCATTCCAGACGTTTGTAATGCAAAGGAAAACAGGTGCAAACAATTGAGCCATCTGTCAGTAAGCTGTAGTGATCGCTTCTGATATCTTAATCGTTCGTTGATCCATGTGTAACATTGGCAACATCTCTGTCATAGCTGGCTGCTGTGAGCACATCTGTAAGCCTTTTCTTCATACTACTAATGTGCTTTTAAATCTAGGCATGAATCCGGACATCATGTGAAGTTAAATAGGGCATGATTGCCACCATTTCCATTTCCTAGATAAAGCACCAGATAGTTGGGAAATGTCAATGAATGATAATAACCCACTACTGTTTGTCAAAAACAAAAAAAGGAGATGTGTATCCTTAATGAGAACTAATTATTCCGTTACTTTACTCAACAAGGGAGAATATCTCTTATCAGTCAAGAAACCATTATCCCATATTAGTAAGTAATCTTGCTGCCTAATTGTTAGTGTAAATTTCCACTAACAGAAAGAGATTGAAGATTTAAAGGAAAAAGAATATTGTAGTTTACTGTTATGTACTTTATAGAATAGCAAAGAACCTCTGTAGGCAAATAAAATACAAAATACATTACATGCGTAAATGAACCTTTATAAAAGTATCCATACTATTCTTCGCAATGCATGTATGGAGGTATTATGAGTATAAGTACAAAGAGATTTTTATGTACATCACGTTGTTGAATTGACACAAATCCATGGCTTCCAATTGTCCGACAAAAAAGTTATCATTATACATTTGAAATGATCAACGCTGACAAACGTTTTAGAAAACAATTAGACTTTGCCCTTTGCTTCTCCAACATTGAAAACTTCTGCAGACATTTATTGTACGAAACATAGGATGGCTGAGCAAGATCAGGGGAGCTCAACTCCAGTCCTAAATATCCCCCCAAGTGGTCAGGTTTTAATGATAGCCCAGTTTCCGCACAGGTGGCTCAATCAGTGGCATAAGTTGAAGACTGTCACTGATTGGGCCACCCGTGCTGAGGCCGGGATATCCTTAAAACGTTACCTGTTGGGGGTTCTTGAGAACTGGAGGTGAGCACCCCTGGGCTAGACTATCAAACACCAAAGACCCCTTCAGTATTCTGAGTCTAAGTAAATTGGGTATGTAAGTCAAATATTTAACAAACTGTTTTAAAATAAAATGCATATAATAAATAGAGATTTTTCAAAGTATGCATGAAAAACAGAAGAAGGAGATGGTACAAATGAATAAAATAAAATATCTGTACACTTTAATTTTATATATCGGAAGAACTTGAAAGGTATCACAACCTATGACTTATATTGAGCCCAATTTTAGTATGTACAGTATAGTAAAAGTTCTTATTTTTAAATAAACAATTTCTGTACACGAAAAGGAAGGCATGGAGCCATTAGTAGAACAAGGGAATAGAAGAACACACAGAAGCCCCTAATAGTGTGTAGCCTCGTTCCCCTTTGGTCCTCCTTTGGCCCCTTACCATACGGCTGGCAGCAGAGGCAGGGGCGAGTGCCAGCGGCAGGTGGGGGAAATTGTGGGAGTAATACAGCAGAAAAGAGGCAACCGGGTTGTCGGAGGTCCGAGGCGGCTCCCTTCATGGGGCGCCGCCATCTTGCTGTTAGTCGCGCATGTGCAGCGACGTCTCGCACATGCACAGTTGGTATCAGAGTTGCGGCCATTACAGGGCATTGCGCATGCGCAGGAGCCTATTAGTGCGGTGGCCATTAGAGGTAATAGGTTCCGCAGGGACTACAATCCACAGCAGCTTCAGGGGCTGCGATCACATGGTGTGAACAGCCAATAGGGCTGCTAGGATCACGGCCAGCTAGGGGTTAGGTTTGGCGCAAATCTATAGCCACGTCAGTCGGAGCTGGGACACAGAAGGGTGAGGGTGTGTTCAGGGTGTCAGTGGCCCTTAAAATAGGCCAGAGACCCCCTTATAGGCCCGAGCTAGGCCCAACTCACATTAGGTTGTGGCTGCTGCATGAAAGGCCCATAGTCAGGGACACTTTCCTCAGTAGCTATCTATGGTGAGATTACCATTACTGTGTCAGGGATGCAGCCGACACTGTCCAGAGCCTTACGGCCTGTGGTATGGAACCAGACAACCCACAGCCCTAGTCTGGTCCCAGCTTGGGACCACACCACTGCCGCGAGATACAGAGACTCTCTTCATGATGGGACACTCCAGTGGGAGTCCACCCCACATAGAGGCGGACGCCATCGCCGACAGTGACGACGTGGGACCAGACGGCCCCTTTCATCAGTTGCTGGTACCGGGTGCTGGAGCACCTGGCAGGTATCACATCCCAACAAGTGCACCAACGATAGCACACCTACTGTGGGTAGCGCTGTCACAGAAACTTGGGGTGGGAGTGACAATTGTGGGCTTGACACTGGGACACTGGTGCCCCTGCACCCAAGTACTGTGGAGATACTCTGCAGGTCTATTTACATATATGCATTGTGTATGTTGTATTGCATTCTCTGTGTTATAAGTTCGTGTCCAGTAAATATTGTTATACCATACTCTGGTGTGTATTACTGGGTATATTGTCTTGGGAGGGGCTATCCCATTTTGCGAGGATCCTTCTCAGGTGGAGGTGCTGTTAGCATACACGTTACGTATACCCCAGGCTCCCTGCCATGCTTGATCAGGCCTCCTGTGAGCCATTGGGTAAAGCACCGCACATAGTCACCCTAGAGACGGGGGAAAGCGGGCTACAAGTGTAAAACCTTATTTAATTCAATACAAATATAAAGGCAACAAAGGATGCAATTACAAAAAGAAAGCTTTAAAACAGTATGTAATGGGTTACCCCAGTGGGAGGGAACCGCGGCGTCTCTCCGGTCTCCTCAAATAAGTGTCCTTCTCCATGCAGTACATGGTCTGGAAGGTATCGGCTGCATAGGCATCCTCGACTCCTGACGAAGCAAGAATAGTCTTGTGAAACGCGTAGAGCAGAGGGAAGAGGCTCAGAGAGCAGAGACTTTGGAGGCAGAGGCAGCCATTCAGGCTGTCAGTTGCTGTACCTCCGAGCGAGCCTCTGAACATGCCAGCAGGGAAACCCGGAAGTGACATCATTCTGATGTCACGAGGATACGAGGACACTGGTGCAGCTCATACCTCTCAGACCAGCTGCTGTGCGGAGCGGCACGCTGATCTAAGGAGACCAGAGAGATACCGCAGGCAGGGCCGCCGAGAGGGGAGGAGAGCCGGAACAAGTGTCCCGGACCCGGTGTCGACAGGGGCCCGGTGGCGGTGGGGCACCCGGTGGCCGGACAAAGTAGTTGCTGCCATGCCCTGGCTCTCCCCACCAGCAGGCCTCTTTCTCTGTCCCACACCGGGCCCTCTGACGTCAGTGCATGACAGGCCTCTCTGATGTCCGCGCACCGGATGTAAGCTTGGCTTAGCTTCCGGCGCACGGCGCCATGAGTGGGAGGCCCGGCGCTGCTGAAATCAGAGGGTCCGGCGTGGGACAGAGAAAGGAAGAGCTCTGCAAGTGGGGAGAGATGGAGCCCGACGGCAACTGCTGGTCGCTGGGCATACCGGCAGTCACTCAGGCCCCCCCCCTCCCTGGCAGTCGCCCCCCTCCCTGGCAGTCGCCCCCCTCCCTGGCAGTTGTCCCCCTCCCTGGAAGTCACCCCCTTTCCCCTGCATCCCCCTCCTCGGCAGTCACTCCCCCCACCCCGGCAGTCATCCTCCCCGTCATTGGGTTGGGTTCGTTTTTTTTTACTATGTATTGTTTTTTTTAATATGTATTTGGGTTATTTTTAATATGTACTGGGTTTTATTTTTATATATTTACTGGGGTTTTTGTAATATGTACTGGGGGGATTTAATATGTTCTGGGTTTTTTTAAAATATGTACTGGGTTTTTTTAATATGTACTGGGGGGTTAGCTGCATTGGGTGCTTTTTTATATGAGCATTGGGGGGTTTATAAGAGCATTGGGTGCTTTTTTATATGAGCATTGGGGGACTTTTATTTATATGTATTTGTTTTTTTATAGATGTATGGTGGGGGGTTTATATGTATTGGGGAGATTGGGTTTTGTTGTATGTATTTGGGGTGGTTTGTATATATTTGGGGGGTTGTAAGGCTGTATATATTTGGGGAGTGGGGATTATGTTTTGTATGTATTTGGGGGTGGGAAGTTTTTGAAGTGAAACTTCTTTAGTGGCACCTATTCTCATAGGGCAAAACTGGAGCGAAGGAGACGAAAATGAAACGGCAGTGACGTGACTCCCCCCCCCCCCCCCCCCCCCCCCGCTGTGACCTGCGGGGGCGGGGGTAGCCCCCGCCCCCCCCCCCAACGGGGGCCCCCCCCCCCCCCCCCCCCCCCCACCCACCCATCCGCTGTGACATGCGGCGGTATCGCCGCCGGCGCCGCTCCTAACGGCTGCCGTTACCCCCAGACGTGCGCTGCCATGGGTATACCAAGTTGGCTGGCGCAGAGCTTCCGGTACTGTGGGTGTACCAAGATGGCGCAAGCCCCGCAAGTCCTCCGGCTGTGAGAGGAGGAGCCGCTGCTCAGCCTCTCTCCTCCCTCTTCTATACCTAAGCTTCCCCTTCCCCGAGTCCCGCTGACTGAGCGCCACCGGTGCCAGAGGAGGAGAGGAGCCCCGGGATCATGAAGGGGACATCGCTAACGGCCGCTGCGCTGTCAGCATGTGCCGCGCATGTGCCGCGCATGCGCGCACAGACATGTTATCGTGCGCTCCTGGCTCCTGCTCCGGTAACGCGGGAAGCGGGGGGTGTGAGCGTGCCGCTTCCCACGCAGCACTGCCGGGGGGGGCTCTTAAGCACGGTATCAGCCCCTCACATACGCCGGACCCGGTGCGGCCGCGTCTCTGTGGGGGGGGGGGAGACTCAGACAGAGCCGCAGCTCCGCCTGGGGTGGGGGGGAGTCAGGAGAGAGGGGGCAGGACACAGAAAGAGAGACACACATACACTGACACACACACACACACTGACTGACACACATACTGACTGACACACATACACACACACACACACTGGCTGACACACATACACACACACACACACTGACTGACACACATACATACATACACACACACACTGACTGACACACATACACACACACTGACTGACACACATACACACACACTGACTCACACATATACACACACACTGACTCACACACATACACACACACACTGACTTACACACATACACACACACTGACTAACACACACACACTGACTGACACACATACACACACACACACACTGACTGACACACATACACACACTGAGACACACATACACTGACTGACACACACACACTGACTGACACACACACACACACACTGACTGACACACACACACACACTGACACACACACATACGCACGCATACTGACTGACACATACACACGCACACTGACTGACACACATACACTCACTGACTGACACACATACACACACTGGCCGACACAGAGAGACATTCACACAACACAGAGAGAGAGAGACATACACTGACACACACACACACATTGACTGACACACACACACACACATTGACTAACACACACTGACACACACACACATTGACTGACACACAGAAACACACACACTGACTGACACACACACACTGACTGACACACAGAAACACACACACTGACTGACACACACACACTGACTGACACACTGACACACACACTGACTGACACACATGCACACACTGACTGAAACACATGCACACACTGACTGACACACATGCACACACTGACTGACACACATGCACACACTGACTGACACCCATGCACACACTGACTGACACACATGCACACACTGACTGACACACATACACACACTGACTGACACACATACACACACTGACTGACACACATACACACAGTGACCGACACACACAAAACAAACACACATACATACTCTCTGACTGACACACATACACACTCACTGACTGACACACATACACACACTGACTGACACATACACTGACTGACATGTGTGCCGAGCACCCGCGTTATAAGTCAATTTCTGTGACAAAAGTCAAAGAAGTTTCACTTACTATGCGCGTGCACAGCACACACAGCTTTTTTTTGCATTGGGGTGGTTTTTCTGGTATATTTTGTGCAAGGAATTGTGTGAGGGGGGAGAGAATGAGTCTGAGGATGGGGATTGAATGAGGTAACTCTGACTTAACCTCTTCATTTAGCCACTAAGGTAATGATGCTGATTTTATTTTATTTTAATAATACAGTATTGTAGCAGGGGGTCTCCGGAGCTGGTATAAAGGAAAAAAAGAGAAAAAAAGAAAAAACAGGCGCACTGCCAATGGAGTGGGTCACCAAAATACTGAATAAAAAATGTTCCTTTTGTAACCCTTGTTCCCCCTCCCCAACATCCCCCCGGTCGCAGATTGGACCTCTAGGGTGTAGTGAGGGCTGGCTACATGCATGTTGGTGGTGCATACCTGTGAGGAACAGGAGGGCCTGAGTCTCCCGCGTTGGTATTGGGGATAACAGGGACAGGCTTCTGGGGTATAGAAAAAAAAAAAAACAAAGCGCACAACACTCATCGTGAAAAATTTAATAAACTATGTTTATATATAAGGTGTTTCAAGGTTATGCGTACATCAAGGTAGATTAATCAAGCATAGAGCCACAGAGTGGCAGTTACCAGCGTCTGCAACCAGGAACCACCAGAGCTTCACTCTCCTTTCCATAATTGATGACTCTGCCACAGTCTCAATGTCCTGTAAATAGCGTCAATGCGCTTAGTGGATCCTCGGGAGTGGTTGTCCTTTGCTCGCAAGTAGTACACAGGTTCCTCTGCAGACCTCACTGTGTTTCCCGATCAGTCAGGCAGCATGACGGCGTGGTCCCGTGGGCCCTTCTGTGACGTCAGAGCGCCCGCTCTGCTTTGAGTAACAGCATCTGCCAATAATGATTCAGACCTCACTTGGCAACCACAGAGGCAGGCAACAGCGCGGCACATGCGCAGAAGAGGAAATCAACTCGGTGTTCAGCAAACTGTTTGACAACAATAAAATACACCTTGGAACATGAATAATAAAAATATATAGGTTGAATCTGCTCCAGCAGTCAGAGTAGTTCTTTGCAGGAATCTACCAGGTCTCTCCCTCGGCTGTTCTCCTTGCTGCAGCTTCAGTGCTGCCTCCAAACTGGATGAAGCTGCAATCTCCTCAATACAGTGGCCTGTGATGCCCAAAATTTGTCAAACCGGTTTCGCCCTTGGCTTCCTCAGTGACACTGACAACCAGGGATTCTGGAGGACGGCTTGTGGATTCTGGATGCATCCTTCTCAATGCCTTAAACTGCTGGCTGTTTGTGAGTTTTCAATCTCTTTTTTAAGTATTTGTTAATAAAATGGTGTTACACTATATCTGTTTTTTCTCCTATTTTGAGGTATCACCAGGAAGTCTCCCCTATCCTTATTGAAGAGACATTATTTCATTATTTCAGCTTGCGTGTACTGATTGATCTGTGTGGTTGATTGAAGTGCTGGTTGGTTAAAGTGTGTGCAGTTAGAACCAGTAGCAGTTTGAACAAGGAAGCAGTTAAACAAGGTATAGTTTATTGAAGTACAGTTTACTGTTAGTACTTCTAAACTTCATCATTGCTAGAATGAGCAGGATTGAAAATGCCACTCAATGCACATCTTGCCACATGTATGTGCACTTGGAGCAGCTGTTCCAAGGAGCATACCGCTGTGAGAAGTGTAAGCAGTGGTCTCTTTAGAATCAGAGATTGCTGATCTGAAGAGGCAACTTGCAATATTGAGGGACATTGGCAATCTTGAAAGGGAATTAGAGCTCACTGAGCAGGCCCTTGCTTCGACTAGTGGTGCAGATGGTGGCGCTTTTAGTGAGGAGCAGGTAGGTAGCTTAGTTGCTGTTAGTGAGGAGCAGGTAGGTAGCTGGGTGACAGTTAGAAGGGGAAGCAGAGGCAATAGGGAGAGGCAGGTTGTTTCTGAGCTGACACATCCCAATAGATTTGCCATGTTGAGTGAAGATATTGGGAATGTTGGGGCAGAAATGGCAAGGCTGGGGGAGACTAATTCCTCTAGCAGCCAGGGGAATAGTTCCTCCAGCACAGTGAAGACTCAGGATGCTCAGATGCAAAGAAAGATTGTGGTGGTAGGAGACTCCATTATTAGGAAGGTAGATAGGGCAATCTGTTGCAGGGACTGCATGAACCGAACAGTTTGTTGTCTCCCGGGTGCTCGGGTTCGGCACATTGCGGATCGGGTAGACAGATTGTTGGGGGGGGCTGGGATTGACCTGGCGGTCTTGGTACATGTTGGCACCAATGACAAAGTTAGAGAAAGATGGAGGGTCCTAAAAAATGATTACAGGGATCTAGGCCAAAAGCTTAAGGCAAGGACCTCCAAGGTAGTATTTTCTGAAAAACTACCAGTGCCATGCGCTACCGCAGGGAGACAGTCAGAGATCAGGGAGGTTAATGCATGGCTAAGAAAGTGGTGTAGGAAGAAGGGGTTTGGGTTTTTAGAGCACTGGGACTCCTTTTCTGAGAGGTGCCATCTATATTCTAGGGACGGATTGCACCTCAATGAAGAGGGATCTTCTGTGCTAGGGGGGAGAATGCTAAAATGGTTGGAGGAGATTTTAAACTAGGTTGGAGGGGGGAGGGGAATGAAACAGATAATGAACTAAATGGAATAGATGAGGATACAAGGTGGTATGGAGGTAGAATGGGGGCAAGTGCAAGTTTGACAAGCAGTGAGATACCCATAGTAAATAGAGATAATACTAGAAAACTTCTAAAGACTAAAGCAAGTGGGAGCAGAAAGGAAGGAGCAGATAAGATAATAGTACAGGCTGAAGAAAAACTTAAATGCATGCTTGCTAATGCAAGAAGCCTGAAAGATAAAATGGGGGAGCTTGAATTAATAGCTACAAGGGAGCAGTATGATATCATAGGCATTACTGAAACATGGTGGGATGAAACTCATGACTGGACAGTTAATTTAAAGGGGTATTCTCTTTATCGGAAGGATCGAACAAATAGAAGGGGAGGTGGAGTATGTCTATATGTTAAACCAGATCTAAAACCTATTATAAGGGATGATGTCTATGAAGGGAATGATGAAAATGTAGAGACCTTGTGGATAGAAATTAGCAGTGGAGGTAAAAGTATAAAGTAAATGTTTGTGGGAATATGCTATAAACCACCAAATATCTGTGAGATTGAGGAAGCTAAAATACATTTGCAAATGGAGAAGGCATCAAAACTGGGTCATGTTTGCATAATGGGGGATTTTAATTATCCAGGCATACTGTAGACTGGGGCAATGAGATTAGCGTTACAACAAAAGGAAACAGGTTTTTGGGGGTGCTTAAAGATAATTATATGACCCAAATTATTGAGGAACCAACCAGGAGAGGGGCAGTTCTGGATTTGGTCATATCAAACAATGTAGAAGTAATAACAAATATTCAAGTCCTGGAACATTTGGGTAACAGTGATCATAACATGGTCTCATTTGAAATAAATTATCAAAAAACAGATTACTTAGGTTCAACAAAGACTTTAAACTTTAGAAAGGCAGATTTTAATAAACTGAGGTCTAATCTAATAGTAATACAATGGGATGATGTTTTTGCAGGGAAAAATGTAGAAGATAAATGGTCAGTCTTTAAAACATTGTTAGAAAAGCACACTTATCAGTGTATACCCTTGGGTAATAAGTATAAAAGAAATAAGTCAAAACCAATGTGGCTAAATAAACAGGTAGGGGAGGAAATGGACAAGAAGAGGAAGGCGTTTAGATTCTTTAAGTTAGAAGGGACAGAGACATCGTATCAGAATTATAAGGAATGTAACAAAAATTGCAAAAGGGCAATTAAATTAGCAAAAATGGATAATGAAAAAAGGATTGCAATAGAAAGTAAGGTCAACCCTAAAAAGTTCTTTAAGTACCTAATTAACAAAAAAATGAGAAAAGAAAATATAGGACCCTTTCAGTGTGAGATGGGTAGGCAGATTATTGGAGGTAAGGAAAAAGCAGCGGTATTAAACAAATTCTTTGCCTCTGTGTTTACCAGGGAAGAATCAAGTTCAATAGTAGCGCCACAGGAGGAAGCCACAACCTCCATATTAATGACCAATTGGTTAACTGAGGAAGAAGTTCATAAGCGAAGTAAATAAGGCACCTGGCCCCGATGGCATACATCCAAGAGTTCTCAAGGAGTTAAGCTCAGTAATAGCAAAACCATTATTTTTAATATTCAAGGACTCCATTTCCACAGGCTCAGTACCACAAGATTGGCGTAAAGCAGATGTGGTGCCTATATTTAAAAAGGGAGCTAGATCACACCCGGGGAATTACAGACCTGTAAGCCTGACTTCATTAGTAGGGAAACTACTTGAAGGTTTAATACGGGATAATATTCAGGAATACCTAATGGAAAACAAAATTATTAGTAATAGTCAGCATGGATTTATGAAGGATATATCTTGCCAAACTAACCTTATTTGTTTCTTTGAGGAGGTAAGTAGGAATTTAGACTAGGGTAATGCAGTTGATGTGGTCTACTTAGATTTTGCAAAGGCTTTTGATACGGTTTCACACAAGAGGTTGGTGTACAAAATAAAGAAAATTGGACTCAGTAATAATATATGCACCTGGATTGAAAACTGGTTAAAGGACAGGCAACAGAGGGTTGTCATAAATGGAACTTTTTCAGGTTTGGCTAAAGTCATGAGTGGAGTACCTCAAGGATCGGTACTGGGACCCCTGCTTTTTAACTTGTTTATTAATGACCTTGAGGTTGGGATCGAGAGCAAAGTCTCCATCTTTGCTGATGATACTAAATTGTGTAAGGTAATAGAATCAGAGCAGGATGTAATTTCTCTTCAGAAGGACTTGGAGTGACTGGAAACGTGGGCAGGTAAATGGCAAATGAGGTTTAATACAGATAAATGTAAGGTTATGCATTTGGGATGCAAGAATAAAAAGGCGACTTACAAATTAAATGGAGATATATTGGGGGAATCCTTGATGGAGAAGGATTTAGGAGTGCTTGTAGACAGCAGATTTAGCAATAGTGCCCAATGTCATGCAGTAGCTGCAAAGGCAAACAAGATCTTATCTTGCATCAAACGGGCAATGGATGGAAGGGAAGTAAACATAATTATGCCCCTTTACAAAGCATTAGTAAGACCACACCTTGAATATGGAGTACAATTTTGGGCACCAATCCTAAGAAAAGACATTATGGAACTAGAGAGAGTGCAGAGAAGAACCACCAAATTAATAAAGGGGATGGACATTCTAACTTATGAGGAGAGGCTAGCTAAATTAGATTTATTTACATTAGAAAAGAGGCGTCTAAGAGGGGATATGATAACTATATACAAATATATTCAGGGACAATACAAGGAGCTTTCAAAAGAACTATTCATCCCACGGGCAGTACAAAAGGACTCAGGGCCATCCCTTAAGGTTGGTGGAAAGAAAATTTCACCAGCAACAAAGGAAAGGGTTCTTTACAGTTAGGGCAGTTAAAATGTGGAATTCATTACCCATGGAGACTGTGATGGCAGATACAATAGATTTGTTCAAAAAAATGTTGGACATCTTTTTAGATGGGAAAGGTATACAGGGATATACCAAATAAGTATACATGGGATGGATGTTGATCCAGGGTTTAATCTGATTGCCAATTCTTGGAGTCAGGAAGGAATTCATTTTTCCCCTTAATGGGGTTTTTTGTTTGCCTTCCTCTGGATCAATAAGTATAGATATAGAATAAAGTATCTGTTGTCTAAATTTAGCATAGGTTGAACTTGATGGACGTACGTCTTTTTTCAACCTCATCTACTATGTAACTATGTAAGTGTATTTCCTATCAAGTTCAATCAAGGTTTTTTATTGTATTTTAAATACTTCTGATTGTGGTTTTTCCTTTTTTGTTTTTATGTGTCCCGGAGTTAAAGTGGAACCACACGACGGGGAATCATTTTCGTTTATGATGTTCTACCTGGGCATTCATTTCAGCCCGGGGGACCCCCTGCTTCCCGAGGTACAGGCCTCCGTATCAGTGCCGGTATCTCCTGCTAGAGTACATTTCCCGCATCACATGACCGGGACATATACATTTGCAGGAGATAACGGCACCCCCTACAAAGGCCTGTACCTCAGGTAAGCAGGGGTTCCCAGACCTGAAATGAATTCGGTTCAGCTCCAGAGACCCCCTGCTTCAATAATGTTATTAAATTTAGAACTGTGTGGGCGCCTGTAAGAGCTGTGCAGGGAGATGCAGCTTCTCTCTATTCAGCTCTTACAGACTGCAGGAGCGAAATGGAACGTTAAGTTAATTTCGCTCATTAAGCACATACAATCTTGTGCTGTATGGCTTTTTGTTACTTAACGCTAAAACATTTGCCATTTTTCTTAGTGATTACTGTTTTTACACAAATTTCATAGCGTTCGGTAGGAACATGCCAACCCGATCGATGTTGCGATGAACTTATCAAAGTTTAGTGAATAGACCCTGAGAGCAGTGTGATAAAGCAAGATACAGCTTCCAGTTGAAGGATATTATCATTTTGGTGCCTGAGCCATAGGGAGATAAAGAGAATTCCCCAAAGTCACAATGAGAGTTGGCACTGGGCTTCGAACCATGGTTACCTGCTTCAAAGCTGTTGTTACCACTGTTACTTCTCATTTTCTCCATCTTCCTCCTCTCTCGAGACTGAACATTGGTGCGCATGGGGAACAATAATGGCAATTGCCACATTACTCCCTTGATTGCCAGTTATTATATTGCCTCAAAAAATAATATTGCCAATTGAAATACCATGTAGTCATAATGAGGTGCTACATGGCAAAATGCACTGGCAATTTCTCCCATCTTTGTATCTCCTATCTCAATCTGTATATGAATATCTGTATTGCTCTTATGGAAAATTGAAGGAAACCATAGGAATCAGATACAAATGGACACAGTAATATTGCACAAAGTATTACAGAACTTTTTTCTCCAATATCATTGTCACGGATGATCAGATGATTACACCAGGATCGTAAGTACCAGACAGAACGATGGAATTAGATATACTCAGTTATTTTGACCAGAGCTAACAGGAACCACACAATGCACAAACCAATCTTAAACTCACCAAATGGAAGATTACAGGGGGAATCCTATAGTAGCTTGCTAGGTGTTGGCACTGCCATAGCTATCTTATCCAGGATGTATTCCAAATTCCATCCGTCTCAGGGTATCACAGTACTTTAAGTTGATAGTCGCTCGCTTGTATGATCAAATCTCCCATTAGTCTCAGACACCAAAACTAGCAATGAACCTCAGAATAATCTGCAAGAATCCGTAATCTGTGGAGCTCTGATCAGCGTCGCCTTACATACTTTCCCAGCCTCCATCTGAAACCATGGAAGATCGGGTGCTGACCAATCAACAAAGAGATTGTCTTCGCTGTCCAATCAGAGAGCGAGGGCTTACCTGAGATGGACTAATCAGGGCCATGGGAGGTGACCAGACCTTACAACATCCCAAAGAGGATTATTTAAGGAGAATGGTAGTTCAACCTGACTAATGGGAATCGAGCCAACAAGGCTGTGACCCAGGCCCAGTTTCCGCCTGATATCTCCTGCAGAGATAGACGACTCAGAGTCTGGGATGAACAATGGCTCCACTTTTGAAATACTTTTCCCCCGACTTGAGTTCACACCCTTCCCCACTTTCCAGATCTTCCCAAGCATTTCACCATCCCCAAATTATATTATAGCCCAAGCATCCATTGTGTATTGACCGGAGCACAAAATATAAATACACACAGTAAAATACACAAGCAAAATCAACATAGGGAATAAACTGCCTGCATGGGGAAAAACAGAAATATACACTGTCGGACATTTTTGCTATAATAAGATGGCCTTATGGGCCCACACATAGTCAGCCATCTTGACGGGTAAGGATAACCAGCGTGCTTAACCTTTAATATGCTTGCCAGGCTGCCCCTACTGTCACAATCATGTGTTCAGTTGTACATGAAAATTTAATGTGTGTACTACTCCTCTTAATCTATTGTTATTTGTGTGTCAAAAGGGTTGGTTGGATATATGCTTACACTTGCCAGTGTCATAAGATTTAATATGACCTTTTTGTTATAATTGCTGCCATGTGTAACATACATGAAGCATGTAAAGAGGGCCTCCAAATAATTATTTGTGAAACGGTTTTTGATGGTTTATATGGGGTGAACTTTCTTTCCTAATTTATCAGATCCGTTTAGACATAATAGAAGACCGCAAACGACTCATTCTGCCATCCCATTTTCTTGCAGCCAGCTCTAGGCTGCAGGTTTAACCTTTTGGATTTTGCAGATTATTATTATTAGAAGAAATATAAAACCACTCCTTTTATCTATGCTCTGTCTTTGTGATTCATCTGTTGTGTTACTAGAGTGAAACCAATTGATCACAAAGGCTTCATTTTCCCCTTTGTTCAACATCATTGCCTCATTCTCTTTAAAAGACAAATAGGAATTCGAATATACATGTGCAAAAACATGTCTGTTTCAGACAGAGTGTTCTGCCAATGTAGGAGTTTTCTAAACACTATTCTGCCCTGTCTTTTGGTTCAGTCACGGTGGAGTACAAACAGTGAAATTATGTTTTCCCAGGCAAATGAAAATTGTCTTGTTTGCCATGTTTACTTGCACGTGTCCACAGTGAGGTCAAAAGGAAGCAAAGGCGTGCTTGTAATGCAGGGGAAGGCAGCTCCAGTCCTCAAGGGCCACCAACAGGTCAGGTTTTCAGGATATCCCTGCTTAAGTACAGGTGGCTCAATCTGTCTTCGACTGAGCCACCTGTGCTGAAGCAGGGTTATCCTGAAAACTGACCTGTTGTGGCCCTTGAGGACTGGAGGTGCCCACCCCTGCGATAATGGATATGTTTACCACTGAAGCGTCATTCCATCTAAGTTCTGAATATAACAAACATTCTGTATGGCAGAGAAGGGCACTCCTGCTCCGATAGCATTTGCCAATTCATTTTACCCTTGCATGAGAGATGTGCATATCCAATACCAGCCATAATAAGGACTCTCAGGGTATGGCGAGGTGTAGAACTAGGGAAGCCCACTCAGTTAACATCAAAGCAAATAGAACCGATATAAACATAGATTTATATGTATAGGATATACCTTGGAAATTCCTGGAGGGGGGGGGGGGGGGGGGAGATTTCTTCATATATCTGTGTAACACCTTTCTTCCTAATCGATCACTTAGGCCTGGGACCCGCTGCGCTCGTTGGCGCGGGCGGCATGTAGCGAGTTCCCCACCAGCAGGGGAATCCTCGCGAGCCGGTCCCGTCCCCACTGGCTGCACCTGACTACACGCGTGTGCGCGTCAGCCGCTAGCACCCACGAATGGTGTTCCTAGCGTTGACGCGTCACGTGGTGTGGCTGTGAGCCAATGGGATGAGAGGCTTCGGGAGAGGAGAGGCTTCGGGAGCGGGAGGAGTGTGGAGTGAAAGCGCGTGAGTGCCTCTCTTGTGTGTGTCTGAGTGCGTGCGTGCCTCCTGTGTGTGTTATGTGTGCCCTGTCTTGTGTGTCTGTCTGTTGTGGTGTGTGTATGAGTGTGCGTGCCTGTCTTCTGTCTGGTGTGTGTGTGGTGTGTATGAGTGGGTAGATGCCTGCTTGTGTGTGTGTTGTGTGTGTGTGGTGTGTGTTTGTGTGTGTGTGTGTGTGTGTGTTGGTGTGGTGTGTGTGTGTGTGTGGTGTGTGTGTGGTGTTGGTGTGTGTGTTGGTTTGTGTCTGTGGTGCCTTGCGTGTGTTTTTTTTTTACTTACCTGCAGTCCCGTGGCAGCCCGTGGAGGGAGGGGGGGGGAAGAGTAGCGGGTCCCTGCCGCTCAAGCCACGCCCCCCCCCTCCCTGTCAATCCTCCACCCTCCCGCGCCCGCCCTGTCAGTCATGCCGCGGTCCGGCCCCCCGACCCGTTTGGCCACGCCCCCCCGCTCCGAGAAAAGTAGCCTGTAGACCGCAGATCGCGGTACAGCGAGTTGCACGCGCCGCCGGCAAGCAAGCCAGCCGTGCGGACGCGTGCAACGGGACCTTAGCCTTAGATGTTTTTACAAGTCAAGAGAAAGCTGCCTGCCCCAGTCACTGCCCCACTCCTGCTTCTTAAGGGTAGCTAAGTGCAGCTAAAATGAGACTAAGCTTTGTAACGTTGGGCCTTGTTCTTATATTCCAAAGAAGCTGTCCGGCCCATTTTCTGCAAAAATATCCCCATTAAACTCAACAGGAATTTTCGGACAATAAGGCCCTTTGTATATCCTAGAAGTTCCAATGAGACTTATAAAGTCAGTAGAGAGATTGACAAAGAACTTGAAGAAAAGACAACACGATGGCACTTATTGGGCCTACAAGAACTTGGGCATTATTGGCTGGTAAAACAAATCCTTGCCATAGGGAGAGTATCACAATGGACAAGAAAACAATTCTGATGAGAACAAGCATCCTTGTTACATAATGAAGTTGTCTGCCCAGTTTTTATTAACGTTTAGGGGTGTATGTATTAACTGAAAAGTGGTTAATTCTAGGACCCAAAAAATAACACCCTAAGTATCAAAGAAAAAATCCCATTGCATTTAATCCCGCCCCCCCCCTCAGACCAGAATTCAACTTTGGCATTGACACATGTTCCCCTTAATCTATAATATGTACTGTATATAAACATTCAGTTACAGCTTCAGTTTAAAACAGTTTGTTATGTGTTCGTATAATTTACAGATTAATGTTAACTAGGCTTCAATGCTCTTAGTGGGCGGAAAATGTAATGATCTTAGAAATGCATTACACAATAGAAACATTTTGGACATGGGTTATGATATTTCAATCGTTTCCTTTCTAATTTGTATAAGATCCATGGAGTGTATCAGGGCCGCAGACAGGGGGGGGAAAGCTGGCACAACTGTCAAAGGCCAGTGATGGATTGGAATAGAAGAGGAGGGAAAAGTGAGGGAGAGAAAGGGAGGGAAGAGTAGGGGAGGGAAGAGTGAGGGAGAGAAGGGGTGGGAAGAGTGAGAGAGAAGGGGAGGGAAGAGTGAGGGAGAGAAAGGGAGGGAAGAGTG